>CM051704.1:22268313-22273313 GCA_028022725.1 Lycodopsis pacificus | reverse complement strand
GTTGTTGCCCTGATGCTTCGTGTGAATCCGCTTCATAAACTACACATGTTGCCAGCTGGACGAAGGTTCGCGTCCCTTTCCGTCTGATCGCAGCTTCAGGCCGTTGGATGAAAGGCTACTCGAGCGTGATGTCTGTGTTGAAACAATCACTGGAAGACCTGTTGGCGTTCTCCCCGATAAGGGTCATGTGATCGGGACGGACGCGTTCGTTTGTAGCTTGAAACAGTTTTTATTGAGTTTTTTGTGAACCTCTGACCTCATCGTTCAGGAGATACATTTAAACCGCTAACAGGATCCAAACAACGTGCAGACACGGCTTTCATTGTGTTGGTGTTGTATTTCTACCTGGTGCATCCTGACCGTCCAGCACCTGAACACCTGCAGACACAGAGACAAGCAGCTCGTCATAGATTCTCGTCACTTTTCTTGTTTCACTTCTGGTCACGACGACACTCGGCGCCCTGCCCGACTCACCCCTGGGTGCAGGTCTGGTGGCAGGCCTGGCACTGGCCTGTCCCGTCGGCGTACTTCCAGATCAGCGCGTCTCCGTCTCCCAGCACCCCGCGGGGGCAGCGCTGCACGCAGCGGGGCCCGTCTTTCACGTGGGCGCACTGCCAGCACTGGTCCGGACCCTGCAGGCGGCGCCAGAGGAGTCATGACGGCATTCACAGTGTGCTGAGTTTTTTAAGTTGATCTTTTGTTTTGAAATACTTTGCGTTAAACATTCATGTGAGAATGGATCATAAAGTTGACTCTCGGTGCTCTTCACAGTCTGAAGGGCTCATATTAGGATTTGTGGGATAGACATGAACCAGCAGCTGGACTGACCGGTCCTCGGCAGCTCGGGGTCCTGGTCTTCAGCAGACACTCTGGGTGACACTCCACACAGCTGCTGTTCAGCGCCAGCTCTCTGGGCTCGCTGCAGAAGAGACACACAGAGACAGCAGCAGCGTTATCGACACACCAGGTCCACAGAGCAGCAGAGCACAGAGCAGCAGAGCAGCAGGTCCACAGAGCAGCAGAGCACAGAGCAGCAGAGCACAGAGCAGCAGGTCCACAGAGCAGCAGAGCAGCAGGTCCACAGAGCAGCAGAGCACAGAGCAGCAGAGCAGCAGAGCACCAGAGCACAGAGCACCAGAGCACAGAGCAGCAGAGCACAGAGCAGCAGGTCCACAGAGCAGCAGAGCACAGAGCAGCAGGTCCACAGAGCAGCAGAGCACAGAACAGCAGAGCACCAGAGCACAGAGCAGCAGAGCACAGAGCAGCAGGTCCACAGAGCAGCAGGTCCACAGAGCACAGAGAACCAGAGCACAGAGCAGCAGAGCACAGAGCAGCAGGTCCACAGAGCAGCAGGTCCACAGAGCACAGAGCACCAGAGCACAGAGCAGCAGAGCACAGAGCAGCAGGTCCACAGAGCAGCAGAGCACAGAGCAGCAGGTCCACAGATCAGCAGGTCCGCAGAGCAGCAGAGCACAGAGCACAGAGCAGCAGGTCCACAGAGCACCTCTCGTGTCTGACTGCAGTGAAAGCAGCCATACTAGTGTAGAAATACTCCGTTATCAGTAAAAGTCTTTCACTTCAGCAAAAGTATAAAAGAACTTATCGTGCAGATTATTAGCATGTGTTATGTTATTGGATTATAATGTTGATGCATTCATGTGTTCTCTTCTTAAATGTTGCAGCTCTTAAAGGTTCATTCACTTTATTTACTCCTCAATATCTTATTGCATGTCAACATGTAATGATACTTCATATTATATTCGTGTAGTAGTCTAGTTTAGTACATAAGTACTCAAAGTTTACTGACATATGTGAGCGTATTCAGTGATACGGTCATAGGTTCAAGTCCCAGCAGGGACAGTCTGCCGTCTCACCCCTGCAGCAGGTGGCAGAGCGCCACACAGCGCCCCCTACGGTTGAAATGGCGACAGGAGACACACATGGTGGGACCTGGACCCCAGCAGCCCTCGTCCGTACACTCCAGGTCACAGGTTCGATTCTGTCGTTCTGTGTGAGGCAGACGAGAAGAGGTTTCTCATTTCATTCCGTCCTCTGAGCAGCGCCGGCTGTAAGGACGTCTCGGAGCTCACCGCAGACGCCCGGGGGAGCGTTGTTCTGCATGATGGACGTCTGGTCCCTGGATCTGAAGAGGCGGGTCCACGGGTCGGGTCCGATGTAGCAGAGCTGAGAGTTGTTCTTTATCAACACTCGACCGGCACTCACCTCCTTCAGAGAGCGCAGACCCAGCCAGAGGAGGTTCTCCGCCCACACCACCAACAAGCTGTAGCGACTAGAGAGGAAGAGGTCGACCGTGAGTCATCCTCTAACCGGGGGATCTGTTACCAGTGTGTCGAGTAAAGGTCCTGCATGCAAAACCTGACTTGTTCTTGTAACGATAGACTCACGCGCGGGTTGTTCTTCCTCTGATGATCTCCAGGTTCTCAAACACTGACAGAGAGGTCAGATTCTCCGGCCAGGACTGGATCATCAGGAAGCCTGGAGGAAACACACACACACACACTGATCGTGAACGGCATACTCCAAAAACCGCATCATGTCTGGTCGGCTCACATGTAAACACACTTATTGGTGTACACCAAAATGAATATTAAAGCAGCGATGAACGGGCCCTCGCATCCTCCAGCACATCGGGGGTGCCGGCGGGACTTTTATGTACAAAGTTTCACGAGTTTTTGAGCATCCCAAGTCACTAAACCATCAGCTTCCTTTTTCATGGCGAACGATGCGTCGCCACGGCAACAGCGTTCAACGAAAACTCACAATATTCATGGTGATGCATCATCAGTGTCTTAAGGCTATCCGTACCAAATGAGACTCATCAGGTCACCTGGCTAGGAGGAATAAAGAAAAGTATAAAATATGACATTTCCTTTAGCCAGTCGGCGGCGCTATGAGTTATTGAAATGTTTTCAATTGAAATATGTTCAGGCTTGAAGTAGCATCATGCATAAGAAGTTTTGTGCGGATTGGATAATGTACCTTGGAGTTATAACAACTTATTTTTTCATAAACAATGAGGCAAAATGGCCGCCACGCCACGTCAAGGTTCTTCGATGAAAACTCTCGATTTTAATAACTTTTAATCACAAAGGTGTTAAGAACATCCTGACCAAAGGAGAAGTTGATCGCATAAATTCTGTAGGAGGAGTTCGTTAAAGTACGAAGGCTGAAAAATGCAAAAAGTGACAAAAAACACAACTTCGCGGGTTTACAGTAGCGCCCCCTAGTGGTTGAATGCAACAACAATCTCAGGGTATGTTACAGGATGCGATGTGCACATATGCTGAAAATATTGTACTTTTAGGACAAACGGTTGAGATGTTATGTGTATTGATATATAAGCCACGCCTTTAAAAGTGTATTGGTCCATATCTTGTAATATCAAAAAGCTTTTGAAAATGTTTAATGATCTAGATCCATTAATGATCGACAGCAGATTTGGTAGAAATCGGACCCAGCGTGTAGGAGTTCGCAAAAATGTGTTTTTCACTAAATTCAAAATGGCGGAGAATCTAAGGAGGCGGAGCTTAGGGGTCTGAGAGGCTTTTCTGTAGATCTAGCGGAGTCGGACGTGTGTGTTGAATTTCAAGTAAATCGGACACACTGGCCGAGGGGCGTCACCGGTCCGATATGTAGGGGGTGCTAGAGAGCCATTTTTTACACAGAAAGATGCATCCTTTTTCAGATGAATTTTCACCAGACCTGACAAGTGTCCAACATTTGGTGAGTTTTCATGTGTGGCAAGTCCCCCAAAAATGCTCCTTTTGCGGACAAATAAAAATAACGGATATAATTTATAATAATAATAGGGCCTTCGCTGGCCCGGCGTCGGTTGCTCGGGCCCTAAAAACACTTTCACAGCCTTATTCCTTCACACACTTCCTTCCACCTACCTGTGATTTCCTTCACCGTTCTGAAGTACTCCAGTTTAGCCGGGTCCATGGGCGGGACTTTATAGTGCGGGTCCCTGAAAAAGCCAATGAAAGAAACCCCTTAGTTTCACTTTCCCTTCACTGCACATGGGGACATCTTGATAACTGGTAAACCTAAACACGTCGGTCCGGGTTCGCGTCTCACCCGGTGAAGGAGGTTGGGATCAGGGAGACGTCCCCGATGATCTTAGTGCAGTTCCTGAAGGACTCGATGTTGGAGGCGTTGACGGCTATGGTGTTGATCAGAGCGCCAACCCCGACTCCGTCACAGTCTGGAGGGAGAGAAAAGACTGTCGGGTTATTTGTTCAGTATTCAGGTCTCTCCCGGTCTCTGGCTGGGTCCCAATCCTTCGGAGGCGGAGGCTGCGTTTGTAGACCGGTTGCGTCGTAGTGGCTTCGGCGAGGCCGTCCCGTTTCAAAGACTCCTTCAAATGCAGCCGACGAATGCAGCCTTCAGCTCCCAGATTCCGAGGACACAACTGATGGATCCTTCGCGGCCCAACATATCCCAAGATGCATTGCGTGCCGATGAAGATTTGATTTGAATGACATGGGGACGATGTTTAAATGTAAGTATTGTGTTTCAACTCACTCGAATATCACCGATACTAATTTAAAACAAAATAAGCGATCTTATAATATCACGTGTGTTAAAGTGATCGTTAAGTTTCGTGACGTTAGCAGCTGACAAGCTAGCTAACGTTAGCGGCAGCTCATCTGGCTGCTTCCGAACGTAGTTATTAAGCCGTGAAAAGTAACTTTTAATAACTTCACTTTCAAACATCAGAGGTTGACTAATTGTGACGATTTTACAGATGATTTATACTTCATATTATGTCCATAAACGGACCAACAGGAGCTCAGGTAGACAGGTTATGCACCTGAAATATCACTTTAAGTCCGGTAACGTTATAAACGTTGAGATTAACTACACAAATAAACTGAACTTGAGTATTTTGCTACTATTGTTTTGTGGTGTGAAGCAAAACTAACGAGCTGAGGGGAGAACGATGGACAAACATTCACAACCGCAGCTTTGAATTAAGA
>CM051704.1:22258313-22260813 GCA_028022725.1 Lycodopsis pacificus | reverse complement strand
GGTTGTTGGTGAATCGTCATTGGTCATGAATCAGATAAAGATGTATTCAGAGAGGAGACGGCCATGCAGCTGTGACCTCTGACCTCCACAGCGTTTATCTTCCGGAGGTTTTGCGTTTGTTTTCTGACAACAAGAGCTCAAGGCAAAGCTGTTTGGCATTGACCATCAGTTCACAGATGTCAGAGCGTCCTTGAATGCAACACGGAGAGAGTTTCAAAAAGCTGCAGCACCACAGGACGGACACGTCCCTCTGACAGAGACAGAGACAGGAAGTGAAACCAGCAGGAAGGAACCTACAAACTGATGCGTGATTTGGAAAAGAATCAGCAGCAACGAACACAGACCTGGAGGAAGGACAGGTCCTGGTGCTGCTGGGTGTAGGTCACCTCCAGGTTCTCCAGGACCACGGAGCAGTTGGTGTACATCTGCACCATGTTGTCATAGTGATAGTCACGAGTCCCCAGCATCGTCAGGTAGTTGTGCATTCCCTGACACACTGAAGAGATGGAGAGATGGATGGAGAGATGGATGGAGAGATAGATCGATACTCAGGTTGTATTGAAATCAAAATATTAGAATCTGAAGAGCAGCTGAAGTATCAATGCAGTAAAAGTATGAAGTAACGTGACATGTAGAGACTGAAGAACACTGCAAGTATCTCACGTTTCTATCTAAACACAGTACAGTACATGATGTCTGACTTCTTGTTTTCTAATTCATGCTTTCATGCTGTCATGCTTTCATGTGGTTGCTGACGTGTTGAATGTTTCAACCTGTAACATCCAGTCAGGTCCCACAGTGATGTTTCCAGATGAGAAGTCATGAGTAAAGTATTTCAGACACAGGAAGGTGTGACGCCTCCACAAAGAAGAACCGGTTCAACCGCAGAACATAAAGACATTACGTCCCAGAGAGGAATGAAGCCCTTCAGGCTCAGTTAGAACCAGGAGCAACTTCCTGCAGAACCTCGGAAACAACCAGGATTACATGAAGAGAACAAAGAGGGATTTCATTTGTTACATCGCAGGAAGGGAAGTGTTTGTTGGGAGACGTTCTGCAGCGTCTTTACCGACGTTCTGCAGCGTCTTTACAGACGTTCTGCTGCGTCTTTACAGACGTTCTGCTGCGTCTTTACCGACGTTCTGCAGCGTCTTTACAGACGTTCTGCTGCGTCTTTACAGACGTTCTGCAGCGTCTTTACCGACGTTCTGCAGCGTCTTTACAGACGTTCTGCAGCGTCTTTACAGACGTTCTGCTGCGTCTTTACCGACGTTCTGCAGCGTCTTTACAGACGTTCTGCTGCGTCTTTACAGACGTTCTGCAGCGTCTTTACCGACGTTCTGCTGCGTCTTTACAGACGTTCTGCTGCGTCTTTACCGACGTTCTGCTGCGTCTTTACCGACGTTCTGCAGCGTCTTTACAGACGTTCTGCAGCGTCTTTACCGACGTTCTGCTGCGTCTTTACCGACGTTCTGCTGCGTCTTTACAGACGTTCTGCAGCGTCTTTACCGACGTTCTGCTGCGTCTTTACAGACGTTCTGCAGCGTCTTTACCGACGTTCTGCTGCGTCTTTACCGACGTTCTGCAGTGTCTTTACAGACGTTCTGCAGCGTCTTTACAGACGTTCTGCAGCCGTGGTTCTCTCACCTGTCCCACACCTGTTCTGACTCAGCAGGAAACACACCGCCAGAGTTAAAGCAACAATATTGAACTCATAACTTTTCATCCAAGAGTCTGACAGAGAACAGTAGAACCAGCAGAACCTTCACGAGGCTGAAATCGTCATTTAGAAAACTAAATTATTAAACATGGAGATGAGTTTCATAAACTGAGGATGACTTTGGTCTCAACTTGTTTTCTTCTTCTCTCTGTGCGTCTTTGGCTGCGTTCCTATTGGCCAACTCCCCGCTGTGATGTCACAGAGACAACACAGCTGTCTCTGCCTCTCTCTGATTGGCTGATGCTCACTTCTTTGTGGGCAGCTCATTGGCTGCAGCCTCAGGGGGCGCGGCCCACACTCACACTCACACACACCGGTTATACAGCATATATATAAATACATACTGTATTTGTAATGTAAATAACAAACGTTATCAGACAAGTCCGACTGAGCGCTAGTCTTCCTTCCTCTTCATCCGTCCTCCCACTCGTTTGTCCCTCCCCTGGTCCCCGTCTTCCTCTCTTTCCTCTTGTTCTCCCGAGCTGTCTGACTCATCCATCCTCCCACTACATCTCTACATCCTCTTCCTCTGTGCCTCCTCGCCGCTTCGCATCACACAGAACGTAGAGAGATAAATGAGATGTTGTCTGAGCAGAGGTCACAGCGCGGCGCTGACCTGGGACTCAGAGGGTGTGTGTTGGACTCACTGCGTCATCGTGACAGTGAGGACTACCAGGTCACATGACGTGTTTCAGTCGGTTTAGAAACAGGAAGTGAACAGAGGCCTCCGGGGTCAAAGGTGCCATGGAGACACAGCTAGCTACAGCCCAGTTATTAGCA
>CM051704.1:22250813-22253313 GCA_028022725.1 Lycodopsis pacificus | reverse complement strand
GAGACGGACTGAGGACGTGTCCCCTCTCTGTTACAGCTGGAGACGGACTGAGGACGTGTCCCCTCTCTGTTACAGCTGGAGACGGACTGAGGACGTGTCCCCTCTCTGTTACAGCTGGAGGTGAGACAGACAGATAAAACCCACATCTACTAAAGTACGAACGTGCTCCGCTTCTTCTCACGCTGTGATTGGCCGACTGTGACCTAAAGCCGACCTCACTGAGGGGACACTCAGAGAGCGTCTGATTGGTGGAGGTGGTTCATTGGTGTATGAATCTAAAGATCTATTGACAACATCTCAGGTTGTATTCAGTGTTGTGTTCACTGACGAGCCTCTCCACTTTGAAAACAGACGACCAATCAGAGCTTAGTGGGCGTGGTCATCTTTCCAGCTACTTCACTGAATGAGACGCAGAGAAACTTCCACATTCAATCGTTCTCAATCAGATAAGACAGACAAGAGAACTACAGCCAGTAAACTCAGATAGAACAACACAAATACAACCAGGCTCACACATGAAGAGGTTAAATGAGCAGAAGCTTTATTTTGAAAAGCTTGTGTGTGCAACTTGTTGTCCTGTGACACATCGTGATGCTGCTCATGAACAGGTGAGACCAGTTGTCGGATCACAGCCCTCGTTACGTCACTGGCCCTCTGCCAGTTTATTAGAAATGAAACCAAAGCCCACGTTTATCAAAAGTATTCAAACTATGATTTGTAAAATACTAAGCGTGAGCACAGTTAGCAGGTTTCACACGTGTTGCGGGTCGAGAGAGAGTCGAGCGACCAGACGAAGGCCTCTGGAGGATTTGGTGTCAAAGCCAAAAGCAAAAGCTCAACATTTGGCAATATTTGGGCTTTAAAGCCGACGCCAACAGGGAACCTGATCACGTTAACGCGAAGCGAGAAACCGATCCATCCAACGCTAAAGATCGTCATCTTGTGTCACGAGTCTATTCACCGGTGAGACATCCTCAGCGTAGCATTCCTAACCACTTCCTGTCATTGGAGAGGTCTAACAGGAAACTATAGCAGAGTATCGTCAGCATAACAATAGAATACATGTGACAGGGGCCCAAGGACTGAACCCTGTGGAACACCAGAGAAGAGGGCTTCACCTGAATTCAGTTTAAAAAGCACAACTGGTTTACAGTCCCAACATGTTGTTGGGGAAGGATGGTGGAGATCCAGACCAGAGGAAGATCTTAGAGCCTCTACACCTTTACCTACAGCACCGTGAGGCCCAGGTGTACCATGAGTACCATGAGTACTGACGGAGGTCCAGCTGCAGACCCAGCTCTGTGTGAACTCTGACCTCCAGGGACCGACCCGACACTCTGTCATGAGAGAGTGGACTCCAGGTCAGAGCTTTAGCACAGTTCAGTGTTCCAGTACAGAGCCAGCAGCCTGTGTGATCCTGCTAACTGCTCCTGAGCTCCGTTATTGACATTCTCCACATTCCAGCTCTGAAAATCCCCCAGGATGCATTGCTGCTGCTGCTGCAGGTCAAGCACAGTCAAGTCAATTTCATTCATACAGCCCGATATTATAAAAGTCACAGATTTGCGCCTGTTGTCTCAGCATCTGTTGTCTCAGCGCCTGTTGTCTCAGCGCCTGTTGTCTCAGCGCCTGTTGTCTCAACGTCTCTTGTCTCAGCGCCTGTTGTCTCAGCGTCTGTTGTCTCAGCGCCTGTTGTCTCAACGTCTCTTGTCTCAGCGCCTGTTGTCTCAGCGCCTGTTGTCTCAACGTCTCTTGTCTCAGCGTCTCTTGTCTCAGCGTCTCTTGTCTCAGCGCCTGTTGTCTCAACGTCTCTTGTCTCAGCGTCTGTTGTCTCAGCGTATCTTGTCTCAGCGTCTGTTGTCTCAGTGTCTGTTGTCTCAGCGCCTGTTGTCTCAGCGCCTGTTGTCTCAACGTCTCTTGTCTCAGCGTCTCTTGTCTCAGCGTCTGTTGTCTCAGCGCCTGTTGTCTCAGCGCCTGTTGTCTCAAC
This sequence comes from Lycodopsis pacificus, assembly GCA_028022725.1. Lineage (NCBI taxonomy): Eukaryota > Metazoa > Chordata > Actinopteri > Perciformes > Zoarcidae > Lycodopsis > Lycodopsis pacificus. The sequence continues at coordinate 22,251,326 of CM051704.1, read as the reverse complement.
GTCTCTTGTCTCAGCGTCTCTTGTCTCAGCGCCTGTTGTCTCAGCGCCTGTTGTCTCAACGTCTCTTGTCTCAGCGTCTCTTGTCTCAGCGTCTGTTGTCTCAGCGCCTGTTGTCTCAGCGTCTGTTGTCTCAGCGTCTGTTGTCTCAGCGTATCTTGTCTCAGCGTCTGTTGTCTCAGCGCCTGTTGTCTCAGCGTCTGTTGTCTCAGCGCCTGTTCTCTCAGCGTATCTTGTCTCAGCGCCTGTTGTCTCAGCGCCTGTTGTCTCAGCACCTGTTGTCTCAGCGCCTGTTGTCTCAACGTCTCTTGTCTCAGCGTCTCTTGTCTCAGCGTCTGTTGTCTCAGCGTCTCTTGTCTCAGCGTCTGTTGTCTCAGCGTCTGTTGTCTCAGCGCCTGTTGTCTCACCGTATCTTGTCTCAGCGTCTGTTGTCTCAGCGCCTGTTGTCTCAGCGTATCTTGTCTCAGCGCCTGTTGTCTCAGCACCTGTTGTCTCAGCGCCTGTTGTCTCAACGTC
>CM051704.1:22180813-22240813 GCA_028022725.1 Lycodopsis pacificus | reverse complement strand
AAGAACCTTATTTCCCTTCGCCCCTTGTTCTTGCAACAGAGTCCGAAGCATCGCGGATCCCCGCCCGAACATCTGGTGCTGATCTCATTTCCCGGACAACTCCTATATGATCTCATTTCCCTAAAACATGTCCTAACACATACCCTTGTTACTTCTCAACACAGTTCACCACAGTTCATTGTTATAATCAGTTTTACAATTGTTAAATCACTCTATGCATTAAACATTTGTTATCAGTCATGATTATAAACTTTATCGTTTGGTTACATTTTATCTATTGATTTCTGAGTATATTCTTTATGTCTTCCTTTTTCTAACCTTCCCCTCTGATCTGTATGTGGCAATTAAGGCAGCTTTCTCTGGGATCTCAACTCTTTTTGACACCCCCTTCTTGAGGTCTCAGGCTGCCTTGTCATATTCGAGGTAGTCCTCCAGGAACTCGTCGTAGCCTTCGGCTGTGATGACGAGCACGTCATACTCCGGTGAAGAGGGCCTCGATCCCGACTCCCAGCTGTCGATCACCACCAGGCCGTCCAAGTCTGGTGGTTGGAAACTCAGGAAGGCGTCGTCTTCTGCGGCGTCCCTCAGCTGCTCGTCCATGCTTAGAGCGAAGGCCAACACATTCTGGTCCAGTATGGTGTTAGGAGAGAGTGAGGCAGGGGTTGGAACCGGGCTGGTTGATGCATCGTCGTCGGACTCACGATATCCCGTCAGTCCCTCAGGGATAACCTCCACCAGCTCTCCGCATTCCTCATCGTAGCCCCACATCCCCATCAGGTTTGGTACTATCCCTGCGGTCTCCGTCTGGCTGGCCATGTCGCGGTGTTCCACACCCATGATGCTTGCTGCATCGTTGTCTTCCTCTGGAGTCGGTGAGCGGTACAGCACAGCTGGCAGGCGTGGCCCAATGACGACAAAGCGGCCATCAGTGAGATGGGTGGTAGACACCCGGGTGCCGTCTGGGTATTCCCAGAGCTTAGCGTATACTGGGCAGTACATCCCATTACGGTAGAGGAGGACTTCAGGTACAGCCCTCTCAGCAGAATTCCACACTACTCTTGCCTTCGTTTCTACCTCCATACAGTCGATCACGTTCATTGCAGGTATATAAGGGATACTTCCCTTGCAGAAGATGCCGCTGGCTGCTCCTATTGGGAAATGTCCCAGATAGCACTGGGTGCACCAGAGGGCAGGGGTTACCTCCCATAGGTGCAATATCTGATCCGTGAGGATTCCACAGCAGATACAGCGGGCATCCTCCTGGAATGATGTTGAACACAAAGACTTCATTAATTATTACATTTGAGCGCGTTTTTACAAGCAAAGCTAGCTAGCTGGGGGTGGTCTTTTTCTCATTCTTTCTAAGGCCCCCTCTCAGTATTGAAGCGCGTCTTGGAGCGCCTTTCAGCCAGGGAATGCAGCCACGGAGAAGCCAACACCATCGGAGGGGGTGTGAAGCCTGGGCTTGCGGCTCCGACCTTTCTTGGAAACAGGGGCTCATACATCATGAGCCAGGCTGCTATCCCGATTGATGATTCGGAACCCGCCCAGTAGATGGCGACAGTCACGCCCCAACCCAGGCCCCAAAGAGCAATGGCGCCGATCTTGTGGAGCCAACGCCCTCTTCCTCTTTCCTTCATAGCCATGGTCATGATCACGAGGTACGCCAGCGCTGCAACTGCTATTATGGCCTCGACTATTGCCGACACCATCTTCAGTGGTTTGTAGAAAACTGCAGCGACGTCGATTCCCAACCAGAGGACCACCATTCCTCCCTTCACTAGTCCACAGCGGGTGGAGTCGATGTTGATTCTTCCCAGGAGGTATGTTGCGAACCAGGACAGGGTGAGCCACATTGATCCTCGATAGATGTTTTCAATCACTGCTTTCAGTAACCCTACAACTAGGACCATTATTCTTAGCGGCTGGTCTAGGGACCATTTGCCCATGCAACAGTAGAAGAACCATATGATTTCGAGGACCCAAAAGTCCAAGCTGGTTAATCGGATCACTGGCACACAAATGGGTGCTGCTTCAGAGGAGTTCAGGAATGCGTCTGTTACACTCACCCCGAATGTGGTCATTTCTGGAGGTTCGGTGGTGGTGGTATCGTTGGCTGCGGTCATCTTGGCCGTCTAAGGTTTCTTTTCTTTCTATCTGTTAGTTTGAGGCACTTGGTTGAGGTTCCGGGTCTGCAATGGCTATGGCGCTCCAGTGGTTCACCCTTTATAGGTGCGTATGCCCCTCCCTTCTTCGAGGGAGGAGTCTCTCCTTTACTTCCCCTTTCTTCCTTGACTTCCCCTTGAAGCACGAGGCAACAGCAGCTGCTACCCCGCCCTTAATGGCGGCACATACTATTATGCCCAGGATCAAAGTTCCCACAACCATCAACAAATAGGGCCAAAGCCAGGAGAACAAAGTTCCCATCCAGCCCCTCACGACCGTGAATCCTTCTCCAATCTTTCCTGCCAATTCCTCCACAACAATTGTTGCGGTCCCGACCATGGAGGCTCCCGTTAGTTCGATCCAACTGCACTCGTGTTCTCGTCGGCCGCTCCCGCAACTTAGCCAGTGTTCTTCCGGTGAATAGCACGTTCCGTTCCCATACAGGCGGTTCGGTCCTACCCACCCAAATCCTTGGTCTTCTTTACCCTCACAAAGGCTCTTCCTGAAGGCGTGGCCCTCAGCTAGGAACACTGTAGGTTCTGTTACTGGGGGGATTATTTGGCCGTTCACATTTACTCTGTTTTTCATGCGATAGCCCAGGATCAAGTTGGTACAGCTGCCGGTCAGTGGCCCGGATCGTCTCCATTTCTTGTCTTTTCCCTTCTTCCAGGTTACCTCTTGCACATGGGTTTCATATTCCGCTCCATAGTGCTTCTGGCAATGGGATTCCCATCCGGGCACGGTCTCACAATGTCCCCCAGCCAAGCTGATGTTGCAGGTCGTGTTTCCTTGGTTGCACACCATCTTCCAGGGCCGTGGACTGATGTATGGGTCTGGTCGGCTCCATGCCCCAGGCCAGATGTCCCTGTCTTTCGAGTACACTGTGGCCAAGTACTGATACTTCACCCAGTAGTTTTTGGTTTGAGTTAGACATGGCACCACCCATTCTAACACCTCATCCTTCTGTAGGCCCCACCAGGTTACACTATCATCCCTGGTGTGGGCCTCCTTCCATGCCTGCAGGGTCCCTTTGATCGTTTGATTCTTTGTCAGGCCCGTGCAGTCATACAGCCAGGTCCCCCAAGCCCGTTGCCACTCTTGCCAGAGCGTGCATCGCGGGGAGGCCCCGTCTGCTAGATACTCTGTTCCATTCAGAGCGTAGAACATTCTAGTGGTCACACAAGTGTCAATTTTTTGGAAATCCCCTCTTGGGGCTGTCATCAAATCCTCGGGTTTCGGCAGTTTTTGTACATACATATCGGACGTCCTTGGTCCCAAAAGGCCGTAGCTGGCTCTGGAGTATCCCTGATGGAAGGCTCCCTTGAAATGCGTCAGCGGGGTTATCCATATCCAGGGCAGGGTGTCGTTGAGCCACTCTTCGTGCCAGGCCTGAGGTGTGGGTAGATAGATGAACTTGTGAGCCTGATACTGTGGTTTGTTAACCGGGGTTATTACGAAGTAATTCTGACCTTCGCAATAAAAGAACACGTTCCAGAAACACTTATCCAGTAGAGGGAGTTTCTGCGTCACACATTCCCTCATCCATCTTCTGCTCCTATTTCTCTGATTACTGTCCCGCGGCTTGAATTGTGGCGGCGGCGGCTGCCATTCTTCGGCCTCCTGAGCCGTAGGTCGTACTCCCTCCGCGACCTCTTCTTCCTGCTGTGTGACATTGTCGGCTCCGCCGGTGATGTTGTGCTGCTGGCCGATGGTGGTGTTTCTTAGTGGCCTCACCCTAAACCGCCGGGGTGTACGCCGTGGTGGTGTGGCCTCGCAGGTGAGATTGTAGTGTCCCCAGAACATGCCGTCTGCCGGCATAATCGTCAAACAAGTATCATTGCGGTGGCTCGCTGCGTATGTTACTTCAGATTTCCAGTATCCCTCGGTCCCTTGCTCTGCCCATGAGACACATGCCCATGAACAGTACCAGCCTGGGACCCCATTTTCGGGGTAGATCCAATTACACTGTGCCCTTTTTTCTTCTTCTGTTTTCTTCATCAAGATCGTAATCCTCATCTCTATGCCTTGCGTAGATACGTCATCTACCCTCCATGTCGAATTCTCTATTACTCTCTGGAATTCCCCTGCCCAGTCTACTTCTTCCTCGGTTGCGTTGTTTCCGTCTTTCTGTTCACAGATAGTCGTCCACGCGAGGATGGTAGCAGTCAGGTTCGGTGCTGTCCCTCCCCCTTCTCGGACTTGAGGGCCGGCTGCAGGCATACCCTCAACGTCCGACTGGGGCAAGGTGTTCCCCGATCCAGTGTGTCTGGAGAGAATGATCGTTCCAGGTTCAACCGTCCAGCATGTCTGGTCGAACCTCTTTGTGGTAGTGTAGGATACCCTTACGTGAGTTAGGGCCCATGGGACACTACCGTAGTGGTACAGTATGGCCAGGATTAAGCCTAATCCTGTCAGTACTGCTACCATTTTAGCCATTACGCAAAAACATAATCTTTGTCCGGTCCATAGTCGTTTACTTGATTGTTGCTGTCGCTTGCCGTTTTGTTTCAATGAGTCCGGCGTTAGGGTGAAGGTGCGCCTAAATTCTTGAACCCTCCCATGTAGAGGTGGGAGATCCATGGTGAGGTGAGGTCCTGCCTCGCACTAGGTGGTGCGAGCACTGACGGCAGATCGTGGTAGCTGGAGCTGGTGCTCGGGGGAGAGTCAGGATCACTCTGGACCATCCTACCCTTCAGGAGCTGATGATATAGTACCGATGGGTAGCGGCCAATGCTGAGGTCCAGCCCCCTCCACACCCATTTGTAATAGGTGATGACCAACGAAAAGGGGCGTGGGAGAGGTCCAATGCAATCTCCGTCCGGGTCTGGAGCCAAAGTCAGCCAAGCGTACCCCTCTCTGTCTTGCGGGTAGGCTAGGTTCCGGACTTGAGCGAGGGCGGCGTATAATGGCTGCCCGTCTTCCATCTGGAGTTCCGTCACTTTAGCCCACAAATCTGAGCGATTAACCTGCGCGTGCATCCAATTGCGCGCCTTGGTAGGTGGCAAATCCCGCATGCGCAGGCCAGAATCTGGGTTCGGGGGGCCTAGGCTCGGCAGGCGGTAACACACCGTGCGCAACGGCACTTCGCGGTTTTCAATGACACAGCGCTCTCTGTTCTTCACGTGAAGAGCTGTACGGCGCTGCATGATTGGGCTGTTTGTCCAAATTAAATTCTCCCCCAGCCAAATATCGACATATTCGTCTTGCAGATAATCAGCATAGTTAGGACCCCACCGTAGCTTCAGCGTCTTGCCGGTCACCTCGAAGCTGGTGGTATTGAGAATCCAGGGAGACATGTCAGGACAACAGAGGACCGGCTGCATCAGCCATGGAGAGGTCCACCTGACCATGGCTCTGTCGTACTGGAGATCCCATCCTGAACGGAGAGACCTCCGCAAATCTGCCTTCCCTGGTTCCTGTAGGTCTGGGGAGCGGTTATATTCGCCATTGCTGCAGAAATAAGCGCCGGAGCCACAAAATCCTTTCCTGTATGCAAAGTCTCTCAGGGGTTTGTCTAAATAGACTCGTTCATTTGGTAACAGAAGATATGGCCTTTTAGGCGGCCGGAGCGACGAAGAGGCTCTTCTTCTTTTTCTTCCTCTTGGGTGTGGTTGGTGCGGCAGCGACATGTCAACAATCAGGTTCCGTTTTCCCCTTTCTCTGGCTCTACTCGCTGTTACTGCGAGTTTTACCTCCCCGCGTCAGTCTGCGGAACGACTTCCGTGCCCACGCGGTTAAACCCCTTGCATCGGTGAGTGGGTCCGGAGGAGGCACCGCCTCATCCGCTCTGGTCAGCTCCACCCCAATGGAGTATACGCCGTCGAATGGGACCATCACGGTTCTCAGCGTCACCATGACGCGCATTATGTGCTCTGGCCAGGTGGGCGTTTCTGCTCTAGCCGCCCAAGAGCCCGGTATCTGCATAACTCCGTCTCTTCGCCACCCCTCGGGGGTGATCGTAAAGATTTTACTTTTTTCCTTCGTTCTGGCACCAGCGTGGCTGAACGCGTCCAGAGCCGTGATGTTATACAGAAGATTCGTGCCGCGTGCGCCAGCCTCAGTGGGCACCGGGGCGAGCTCGTGTATCGGCACGGTTGGATCGCAGAACACATCCTCGATTAACAGATGCCAGGACGTAAGTTCCCAGGGCCCCATCCAGCCCTGGGTCGTTGCCATTTCTAAGCGGCAATCTGGTAAACCAGCTGCGACGGGGGTGTACCCTGGCGCGTCTGGGTCACGGTAAACCCTGAAGGCCGCTGGGATTTGTACAGAAGCGAGGGGCGGGTAGGTAACCTCGGCCTGAGCTGGGCTGTATGGCCAGTTCCTTGACACCGACTCCTTCCAAGATCCCCTGTGGCCATCCATACGGCCTCCTCTTGTGTCCAGCGGGGCACCGTCGGATTGGGTCATAGTTGGTGCAGATGGTTCCCCAAGCTGCTCGTGAAACCTGTCAACAGGAGCGTCAGCCCCGTCCTCCTCCCAGGAGGCAGGTGCCAAGGTTTGTATTGGCCGAAGGAATTTTCTCACCTGCCATCCCTCGGCAGTGCCAGCCTGCACCATTTGTCCGCACTGCTGGAGTAGGGAGCAGGACGCACAGAGGAGCAGCCGGAGTCCATCCCATTGGCAGACGCAGTCCCTTAGGTTCAGCTTCGTCCCCCGTAGATCCCACTGGGTGATGAACGTCAACCTGGGTAACATCTCCATCCGGCATGAACCGCATACATATGCATCCATAACCTTCACTGGTTTATGGTGCATCTGGTTAAATTCTCTTCTTCTTGCTGTGATCCGGCGTGGTTTCTGGTTTCCGGGTCCCTGCCATCCGATGGCCAGGGTGGTCGGCAGCAGGCAGACCACACAGTCGTTCTTAATTTCTCTCCATTGCAGCACTTCTTTTTCTCCGGAGAGAAATCCCTTCTTCGCATATCCTAATTTTCTCAGGGCTCTTCCTGCCCAGAGCCCCGTAGTACTCCTTCTCATAGTAACCACCCCTTTGACATTGGCCACTCTGACATAGGGTGGTAAATCTTGTATGTTGGTGGCCATTCTTGAGTTCCTGGTTTCTCCTAGTACGGAACTGGCTTCAGCTGCCCCACTCCTTGGATTCCTTTTTTCTTAAGTTGAACAGTGTTGCTGTCCAATACTTTGACTATTATGTCGGATTTATCGTACTTGGCTTTGACCGCAGAGTTAGGTGCCCCAACTTGAGCCTTGATCCAGACGCGCTGTCCTACACGGAGTGGCACTTTTTGCTCAAGCTTGGGCTCTTTATCCTCCAAGCCTCGCCCCACTTCCTGTGACGTGAAGGGGCGGCGCATCAGCTCCTCCGCAGGGGAGGGCCTGTCACTTCGGTAGCGGTCGTTCAGAGCCTTGGCAATGTCCAGGGTCTTAGTGCTCCATTCTCTGGAGTTGGCATTCTTCCCAATCCAAGTTTTTACCAAGCCAATGGTCCTTTCCACCACCCCATTAGCCTGGGGTGTATATGGGGGAGAGTAGATCCTCATCACCCCATGCTGTTGGCACCACTGGTCCACCTTTGCGTTACGAAAGTGCGTACCGTTGTCGGTCCTGAGCTCCTTAGGCACCCCTAAGTAGCCACAGACTTGGTCCAGCATGCTAACAACACTGTTGCCGTTAGCTTTTCTCACCGCCTTTGTGGTTACATATCCTGACATGGAGTCCACAAGCACCAACAGGTACTTTTCTCCACTCTTCCCTGGTACCCCTAGGGGTCCTGCCACATCCATGCAGATAGAGCCCCAGGGTACGGTACTTTTAATGGTGAGTCCTCCCACCCTTTGTCCTCTCCTTCCTGCGTTGTATCGACCACACAACTCACAGTCCTTTAGGATTCTTCGGACTTCTCTTTCAGGAATCCAGAGGCGCTGCTTCTCCAGTTCCCTCCGTGTCGGAACGGTGCCTGCATGTCCGAGTGCCACATGCACTGCCTGCACCACTTCCTTCACATTCTCTTCTGGGACTACCCTTCCTTTGGGCAAGTCTTCCCATTTCTCGATCCCAACAAAGACAATTTGTCTCATCTGGACGAAACGATCCACTTCTTCGTTCCCTTGCCAATGAGTTCCCTCTCGCGTGTGGGCTTTCTGGTGCACCACGTCGAGCTCCATTGTTAGCCGCAATTCGGCTATTTTTCTCCACAGGTTTTCGTGAGCTACTTTCTTGTTCTTAGCACTCTCAAAACCATTTTCTTCCCATATGGACAGGTCTTCGTTCAGGGCTTGTGCGCAGTAATAACTGTCAGTTATTACCCTGGCTCTCTTTACCCTTCTTCGCTCCAACTCGAGCAGACCTTCCAGTATCGCTGTTACCTCCCCGGTCTGGGCACTGCCGGGGACTTGGCCTCGTTGTCTGGAGCGCTCCTTCTCTTTGTGCTTGAGAATGAAGCCCCAGTAGGCTTTGTCGTCTTGTCCTTTTCTTGAACCGTCTGTGTAGAGCGTCCACTCTAACGGTTCGGATGGTGTTTCGTCTTGTGTCTTTTTCTTGCTCACGGGTTGTGCAGGCCCAATCTCGAGGTCTGGGTCTAGCAGGATGTCTTCCCAACGACCCCACCTCGCGTTCGTCGCCTTCGTGCTTTCCACCGTGGCTTTTCTTAGGAATCGATGAACCTGGCTTTGGGTGAGGACCCTGATGCCCTGCCCTTGAGCGAGGTCTTTCAGGGTACTCCAATACCTTGCCAGGACTGCCAACTCCTTCTCTTCGGCTGGGTATTTCTTTTCCACAGAGGACAGGGTGTAGCTCCATAGAGTGACTATCCCTGCGCCCTCGTTGCACACTTTTACCACTGCGTCGTCGTCGTTGCAACTGACCTCTGCCACCAGTTTAGTTGTTAGACTTCGCGGCTCCAGCCGCAAAGCGTCTTTGATGGCTGCCCGCAGGTTTTCCAAACTCATTTGGTCCGTGGCTGTCCATTCCCACTTCTTGTGGGAGTCTTCTGGCTTTTCTTTTCTCAGTTTTACATACAACGGCCTTGCATACTTCTGGTAGCTAGGGACATGGTCCCTAACGTAGTTGCAGAGTCCCAGCACCTTCTGTAGTTCGTTCAGTGAGGTTGGCGGTTCGATCTGCTCTACTTTTTCCCGGAAGCCGTCCGAGAATCCCAGGTCATTGGAGACTTGGAACCCCAAGTAGTTCACTTGGAATCGTCCGAATTGGCATTTCTTTAGATTCAATTTCAATCCTGCCGCTGTAAGTCGCTCTGTGACTTTTCTCAATTTTTCCAGATGTTCTTCTTCGGTGTCGTCTGCAATGAATACATCATCGATGTATATGGTTGTTTCCAGGCCGTCCAGTATGTTCATTACGGCTGACTGGAAAACATTCGGAGAGTTTTTGTAGCCTTGGGGTAGCCGTTCCCAGACGTACGCCTTACCTTTATGGGTGAACGCGGTCTTGCCTTGGGATGCTTTGGCTAGCCTCAGTGAGAAAAATCCGTTTGCCAGATCTATACAGGACTTGTACTTTTTCAGTCTCAGCGTTTTCAGCGTGCCTTGGGGGTTGATCAGGCTGGCTCGATTGGCGACAGTCCTGCGATTGAGGGCTTTGAAGTTGATGACAGGTCTCCATCCTCCGCCCGATGACTCCGGCTTTTTGACTGCCTGTATTGGGCTGTTGGTGATGGGACTCGGCTCCTCACGTACCACCCCTAGCTCGCTGAGCTCCGTGACTATTAGGTCCATTTCTGCTACGGCCCCTGGGTTCAGGGGATACTGGCGAACGGGTGGGTGTACACCCCCTTCTATGGTGTGGGTATACTTTACACCCATGTCTCCACAGTCATTTTTGAACCTAGCCACTCCGGCTTGAGATAGAATATCTTTGAGCGTTTCTTTCCCCTCTGGGGAAAAGTCGCTTTCTTCGGTCTTTTGCTTGGTTACTTCTGGAATGTCCACTGGCTTGTACCACTCCTTCGGGAACGATCCCATTTGGATTAGTTTTGCCCCTAGGATTTCCAGTCGCTGTTTTATCGGGGTGCGACCCTCTGGGCTGCTATGCAGTTCTTTCAAGTCCGTTATTGTCATCAAATTGTAGGGTCCTAGGGCCCACACAATTCCCTTCCAGACGCCGAACGGAATCTTTTTGATGGTTCCATCGGCTAGTTTAACTGTCAGATGTCCTTTTGTTTCAAGGCATTTGCGGGTCATCGACACTTCGGCACCAGTATCTATCTGATAGGGGATTCCATCCACGTTGGTATATATGTCGTCCCCTATCCAATAGGCATGATCCACTGTGACCCGCGCCCGTTTAGCCATTACTTTCCCTGCCCTTCGTTCCCAGCTTCCATGCGGGAGAGACGAAGGGCCCGTTTCTGCTCTGTTGTCAACTTGTTGTAATCCTCGGAGGAGAGAAAACCGCTCTTGTTGGCTGGCGGCGGCCGTGGCCCCACGTTGGGCGCCACGTGTTAGATCCTGGGGTTCTCTGGCCCGATACGGGGCTACCTACTGACTCAGCTCTCTATTAAAAGATTTCCGAGCTGGTGTTCTTGCGAGGAAACTCGCCTGGCTTCCGCTAACTGCCGTTACTCCCGACGTCTACCCTGCTTCCTCCGGTCGGTGCGCGCTCGGCCGAGGGACCACCCAGGCCCCGGGCGCTCCCACCAGTCGCGTCGGTTATGGCAGCTTTCCTCTTATGGATCCGTGCTCTTGGTAAATTGCCAGGTTAGGTTTTAACGGCTAGGATCACTTCTAAAACCGTAAGGGGTTGTTAAATGGATTCAGTCACTAGGATAACCTTTCAGAACTCAGTTGTAAGACATACAATAGACTTAACTTTTTACTTGCCACGAGGAACATTTACCACTTTAAGCAAATGAATGCACTTGAGAGTTTTACTTTAAATGCAGATTAGATATTTATTGCAGGATGTATATATATATTTTGTTAGCAGGGATTCAGGCTACAGCTCACATAATAAAAATAGTTACTACACTTGATTCGTAATTTAATTTTCTTCTTTAGATTATACTCATTGGGTTAGGTTGACGCGTCGTCTCGGTCGGAGCTGGATTTCAAAGGTCCGATGGAAAAGTTCTTTTGGAGGTGTTAGGAACGAGGGTCCGGCCGGACCCTCGGATTCCTCCTGCTCGCACAGCGGAGTTCGATCAGCAACCCTCAAGGCTCAGTACAAAGTCTTTCTAGGGCTGCCGTGTTCTTCCGTTGTTCAGTTGGTAAAGTCAAGCAGTGGGGAGAGGGAAACTCTCCGTCTTGTAATCCTTGTCCACGAACGGTTATCTTTTCTTTTCGTGAGCAGAGACGGAGTCCTCAAATACTTCTGTAGCGCAGTCGTCCGTATCTTCTTCCTCGGAGCGCTTGGTCGGCTCCCGCGTAGAATCCCAGCCTGCGTATCGCAGACGTCTCCTTTTATTGTCGATTTGGGCTATCTGTTCCCCCCTCCTCCTATTCTGAACACATGATCTTTATCCCACCCTTTTGGGTGTGCGCTAGTGCCTGGAAAAGTACCAGATCTCCCTTCAGTCTTGGGCCCCCACCCCTCTGGGTGAGTGCGTATGCTTGGAAAGAACCTTATTTCCCTTCGCCCCTTGTTCTTGCAACAGAGTCCGAAGCATCGCGGATCCCCGCCCGAACATCTGGTGCTGATCTCATTTCCCGGACAACTCCTATATGATCTCATTTCCCTAAAACATGTCCTAACACATACCCTTGTTACTTCTCAACACAGTTCACCACAGTTCATTGTTATAATCAGTTTTACAATTGTTAAATCACTCTATGCATTAAACATTTGTTATCAGTCATGATTATAAACTTTATCGTTTGGTTACATTTTATCTATTGATTTCTGAGTATATTCTTTATGTCTTCCTTTTTCTAACCTTCCCCTCTGATCTGTATGTGGCAATTAAGGCAGCTTTCTCTGGGATCTCAACTCTTTTTGACAGTGTGCATGTGAGAGAGTTTGTGTGTGTGTGTATGTGTGTGTGTGTGCATGTGAGAGAGTTTGTGTGTGTGTGTGTGTGTGTGTGTACGTGTGTGTGTGTGCATGTGAGAGAGTTTGTGTGTGTGTGTGTGTGTGTGTTTGTGTTTGCGTGTGTGTGTGTGTGTGTGTGTGCGTGTGTCCTGACCTCACACTCAGAACAGCGTCACTCTATCATGTAAATACCAGATCAGATGGATGTTTCCTTCATTGTGTTTCTGTCGTTAAACATCTTCACTGAAAGGAGTCAGTCAGAGGGTCTCAACATGGGGGTCGGGGCCCTCAGGGGACACGCCGGGATTTATCTGCTCTGAGTTTGTAAGGTTTGCTCTCAAATAAGTAAAATCATCAAAACACACTGACCGGATCATTTTTACAATAATTCATGCAAATCATAAGGCACATCATTCAGGAGGAAAATCATCAGATTTATTGTGTAAATCACGAAGTATCACTAAAGATCAACTGTAGTGAAATGTGAGTTTCAGGTCAGTGTGGTTGAATATTGTCCTTCTTCTGTAGCTGGTGCTCCAGTTAGAGGAGCAGCAGCACCTCCTGCTGGCTGCAGCCCGTCAGTGACCGACACTCAGCACAACAACGTGTTAGTGTTCATTAAGATCACGCGTTCGTGTTCATTAAGATCACATGTTCATTAAGATCACGTGTTGGTGTTCATTAAGATCACGTGTTGGTGTTCATTAAGATCACGTGTTGGTGTTCATTAAGATCACGTGTTGGTGTTCACTAAGATCACGTGTTCATTAAGATCACGTGTGAGTGTTCATTAAGATCACGTGTTAGTGTTCACTAAGATCACGTGTTCATTAAGATCACGTGTTAGTGTTCACTAAGATCACGTGTTCATTAAGATCACGTGTTAGTGTTCACTAAGATCACGTGGTCATTAAGATCACGTGTTAGTGTTCACTAAGATCACGTGTTAGTGTTCATTAAGATCACGTGTTAGTGTTCATTAAGATCACGTGTTAGTGTTCATTAAGATCACGTGTTGGTGTTCATTAAGATCACGTGTTGGTGTTCATTAAGATCACGTGTTGGTGTTCACTAAGATCACATGTTCATTAAGATCACGTGTTAGTGTTGATTAAGATCACGTGTTAGTGTTCACTAAGATCACGTGTTAGTGTTCACTAAGATCACATGTTCATTAAGATCACGTGTTAGTGTTCACTAAGATCACATGTTCATTAAGATCACGTGTTAGTGTTCACTAAGATCACGTGTTCATTAAGATCACGTGTTAGTGTTCACTCAGATCACGTGTTCATTAAGATCACGTGTTAGTGTTCACTCAGATCACGTGTTGATTAAGATCACGTGTTGGTGTTGATTAAGATCATGTGTTGGTGTTGATTAAGATCATGTGTTAGTGTTCATTAAGATCACGTGTTAGTGTTCATTAAGATCACGCGTTAGTGTTCATTAAGATCACGCGTTAGTGTTCATTAAGATCACGTGTTAGTGTTCATTAAGATCACGTGTTCGTGTTCATTAAGATCACGTGTTGGTGTTGATTAAGATCACGTGTTGGTGTTGATTAAGATCACGTGTTAGTGTTCATTAAGATCACGTGTTAGTGTTCATTAAGATCACGTGTTAGTGTTCATTAAGATCACGTGTTAGTGTTCATTAAGATCACGTGTTCATTAAGATCACGTGTTAGTGTTCATTAAGATCACGTGTTGGTGTTCATTAAGATCACGTGTTGGTGTTGATTAAGATCACGTGTTAGTGTTGATTAAGATCACGTGTTGGTGTTCATTAAGATCACGTGTTAGTGTTCATTAAGATCACGTGTTGGTGTTGATTAAGATCACGTGTTGGTGTTGATTAAGATCACGTGTTGGTGTTGATTAAGATCACGTGTTAGTGTTCATTAAGATCACGTGTTCATTAAGATCACGTGTTAGTGTTCATTAAGATCACGTGTTAGTGTTCACTAACATCACGTGTTAGTGTTGATTAAGATCACGTGTTAGTGTTCACTAAGATCACGTGTTAGTGTTGATTAAGATCACGTGTTAGTGTTCACTAAGATCACGTGTTAGTGTTCACTAAGATCACGTGTTAGTGTTGATTAAGATCACGTGTTAGTGTTGATTAAGATCACGTGTTAGTGTTCATTAAGATCACGTGTTGGTGTTGATTAAGATCACGTGTTAGTGTTGATTAAGATCACGTGTTGATGTTCATTAAGATCACGTGTTAGTGTTGATTAAGATCACGTGTTCATTAAGATCACGTGTTCATTAAGATCACGTGTTAGTGTTGATTAAGATCACGTGTTAGTGTTCACTAAGATCACGTGTTAGTGTTCACTAAGATCACGTGTTAGTGTTCATTAAGATCACGTGTTAGTGTTCATTAAGATCACGAGTTAGTGTTCATTAAGATCACGTGTTGGTGTTGATTAAGATCACGTGTTGGTGTTGATTAAGATCACGTGTTGGTGTTGATTAAGATCACGTGTTGGTGTTCATTAAGATCACGTGTTAGTGTTGATTAAGATCACGTGTTAGTGTTGATTAAGATCACGTGTTCATTAAGATCACGCGTTCATTAAGATCACGTGTTAGTGTTGATTAAGATCACGTGTTAGTGTTCACTAAGATCATGTGTTAGTGTTCATTAAGATCACGAGTTAGTGTTCATTAAGATCACGTGTTCGTGTTGATTAAGATCACGTGTTCGTGTTGATTAAGATCACGTGTTGGTGTTCATTAAGATCACGTGTTAGTGTTGATTAAGATCACGTGTTAGTGTTCACTAAGATCACGTGTTAGTGTTCATTAAGATCACGTGTTAGTGTTCATTAAGATCACGTGTTAGTGTTCATTAAGATCACGTGTTAGTGTTCACTAAGATCACGTGTTAGTGTTCACTAAGATCACGTGTTAGTGTTGATTAAGATCACGTGTTAGTGTTGATTAAGATCACGTGTTAGTGTTCATTAAGATCACGTGTTAGTGTTCATTAAGATCACGTGTTAGTGTTCATTAAGATCACGAGTTAGTGTTCATTAAGATCACATGTTAGTGTTGATTAAGATCACGTGTTAGTGTTGATTAAGATCACGTGTTGGTGTTCATTAAGATCACGTGTTAGTGTTGATTAAGATCACGTGTTCATTAAGATCACGCGTTCATTAAGATCACGTGTTAGTGTTGATTAAGATCACGTGTTAGTGTTCACTAAGATCACGTGTTAGTGTTGATTAAGATCACGTGTTAGTGTTCACTAAGATCACGTGTTAGTGTTCACTAAGATCACGTGTTAGTGTTCACTAAGATCACGTGTTAGTGTTCACTAAGATCACGTGTTAGTGTTCATTAAGATCACGTGTTAGTGTTCATTAAGATCACGTGTTAGTGTTCATTAAGATCACGTGTTAGTGTTCATTAAGATCACGTGTTAGTGTTCATTAAGATCACGTGTTAGTGTTCACTAAGATCACGTGTTCATTAACCTTTTAGACCCTTCCCCTATTTTCAGGCCTCTGCTCGAGGTTCATGTTTTCACGTACAAACTGAATTCAGCGTGAAGAATATTAAAAGTTTGCCTCATGTGTGTATGTGAAAGATTTTATTCATGTTTTAAATCCAAATACCTGCAGAGCCATCGTCTCTGTGGACTTTGATAAAAACATATTTCATCACATTTATTCATTCATGTATTTATTATTTATTTATGTATTCATTAATTGATTGATATATTGATGCATTTATTTAATTCGGTGTTTATGTATTTATTAATTTCTTGATTATTGTATTTATTTATCAATATATTTATGTATTTCTATATTTATTATTTATGTATCTATTTTTTATTCATTGAGTGAATCATTTATTGATTTAGTGATGCATGTGTTTATTTATGTATTATTGTATTTATTGATTTAAATGTATGTATTTATTTATTCATGAATTTATGTATGTATTTATATATATATATATAATATATATATTATATATATATTAAAAATAATATTAATTGATTCATGTATTGATTGATGTATTTATTTGTGTATTCTTTTATTAATTATTGTATTTATTGATTTAAATGTATATATTTATTGACTGATATATTTGCATATATATTTTACATTTAGTTGTTGATGGATTAATTGGCTGACATCTATTTATTTGTGTATATTGTATATATTTGTGTATTAATGTACATATTGGTGTGTTAATGCATGTATTGTGTATTCATGTATTTATTGTGTATATTGTATATATTGTGTGTTATTGTATATATTTGTGTATATTGTATATATTTGTGTGTTATTGTATACATGTGTGTATTATTGTATGTGTGTATTATTGTATATATGTGTGTATTATTGTATATTCATGTATTTATTGTGTATATTGTATATAGTTGTGTATATTGACAGAGACGAGGTTAATCATCAGTCTCCAGAGGACAGCGTCTCTCAGTGGGCGTGGTCTCCTGCAGGTCACGTGGTCCCAGCCTTTGTTGATTTGCTTCAGTAGAAGAAGAACAGCAGGACAAAAAAGAAAAAAAGAAAAAGGGAGTCCCGGTCCGACCGACCCACCAAATCCGCAAATCGTCCCCGGCGCACACTCGCTCCTCTTCGGCCTGGACGCCACTGGAAGCCGCTTCCTTTTCCCTCCTGGATCTCTTTAGTCCGCGGAACGCTCCGCGGTTCTCCCCGCCGGTTTGAGTGCGAGGCAGCGGGGCTGGGGGATGGAGGCTCGGTCCGGGCTGTGATCAGACTGGTTTTAGGGGGTGGTGGAGGTGCGTGCGTGTGTGTGGTGGTGAGTGTGTGTGTGTGTGTGTGTGTGTGTGTGTGTGTGTGTGTGGGGGGTCGGTGTGTGCAGCCCCAGGCCCTGCTTTGCTTTGTTATCCGGGGCTTCGTCTAGCAGCCCTCCTCCCGGCTCTCGTCGTGTTTTCCGGAGCTTTTCTTTCCTCCAGAGAGACTCCGGAGCCGCGGAGAGGGATCTCATGGAGGGCGTCCGGATCTGAAGTCGCTATATTTCAGCTCGGCTCGTTTCCTGCGGACAGTTTTCACTCTGGATTTCATTTGAAGGACGAATCTAGAAAAACAGAATATTTCTATTCCTGTTTTTTCATCTTCTTTCTCCTCCTCCGTCTGTGTTTGTAGACCTCTATCTACCCCTGCACACAGACCTGCACCTCTATCTTCATTTAAACCTCCAGCTCTCCCTTTATTCTCCACCTCTCCCTCTCCTCCCTCTCCCCTCCGGCCTCCATCATGGCTCCGGTGCGCCGGGGCTCCTGGTGCTGCTGCCTGCTGCTCCTGCTGGTCCTCCCCGCCGTCCGGACCTCGTTCCCCCGCAGCGGTGGTGGTGCGGACTGCGGCCCCGGGAAGGCCGCCGACTGCCCAGGTGAGAAACAACAACAACATCCTGTTTACACCTGAACGCATCACCGCTGGTTTTCTGATCACGTTGGAGGTTTTGAGGAGGTCAGAGGTCACAGTTTGCCCCCCCCCCCCCTCTTCATTGGATGATGATCACATGATCCAGCTGTTATCTTGACACATCTTTGGGGTTTCTGTTTGATGGAGATCTGACACCCAAAGAGATGAGGAAAGGCCTCAGCCGGTGTTACCAGGTGATGTCACAGGTGATGTCACAGGTGATGTCACAGGCGTTTCCTTTAGCCCCGCCTCCTCCCAGCCCTCGGTCCGGGCCTCGTTCTCGTGAACGGAAAATAAACGATTTGAGCTTTTGTTACAGCTTGCAGGACCGAATGATTTAAAGGAACATTGCTGTATAATATTCATAACTTTATGTTGTCATGATGTCTGTAATGATCTGAAGCTAAGACTCGTTATCGTTAGCTTAGCATGAGCTCTTCTCCGTGTTTCTACAGGAGCCCAGAGCGGGCAAACGGAACGCTCGATCTACAGAGAGACTCTCGTGTTTTATGTCACCTGAAGGCCACCGTAGCTCTGAGTCCTGAAAGACTTATTCAGTTGGTTGCAATCTGCAAACCCTCCACTAGAGGCCGCTAACTGGTGCGCGCTGCTCCTTTAAGAAGGGCTGGTCAGGTGTTGGTGCTGGCTTAGTTGAGTCCCCTCACAATACATGAGTTACAGATTCTCAGTGAGAGTCAATGTCAGTCAATGAGGAAAAGGCTTTTTTTGGGGCTCGTGACATCACAGGACGGACCAGGAAGTTGCTGTGCTCTCTTCCTGTTGTCTCGGCTCTGGATGTGTCCTTCACTCACTCACTCACTCACTCACACCGTCCCTACATCATATCGTCACCATAACAACCGAGGCATCACCTGTACAGTGAGATCAGAGATGATTCAGGAGTGCGTGCGTGTGCGCGTGTGCGTGCGTGCGTGTGATGATCTTGGAGCCGTTGATCTCCATTAAAAACACATCGTGTTCCTTCATCAGCATGAAGTCAGTGATGTGACGTCGTGTCTGAATGTGTAGAGAAGTATGTATGTATGTATGTATATATATATATATATATATATATATATATATATATATATATATATATATATAATGTGTGTATGTGTAGAACCGTTCTAACCCGACGGTGAGATGCTGTTCTGTGGTCGTGTCTCGGGTCTGACTGACTCGTCAGAGTCCTGAATCACTTCACATCACAGAGACTCTCTCAGGGCCAGTCGGAGAGGTTTCATGGACCCGAGGCCATTTCAGTGTTCAAGCTGATCTGAAACTCTGTCCTGGTCCAGAGGACTGTCTCTGGTCTTCTTCAGAATGGAGGTCTATCGGTCTGCATCTGAACTCAAGAACCTTTTACGGACTCAGGAACCTGACCTGCATTTTGAGTGCAGGAACCCGGAGGTTTGGCTCTGAGTCCCCAAACAGCCGCTGCTGCAGGATCGACGGGTTCTCGATGGTCCAGGGAGGAACCGCCTCAGCAGAGTTGGGACCAAGTCATCAGTTTGCAAGTCACAAGTAAGTCTTGAGTCTTTGCACTCAAGTCTGGCAAGTCAGGTCCTGGGTCAAGACAGCCAAGTCCAGAGCCAAGTCCAGAGCCAAGTCCAGAGCCAAGTCCAGAGACCACTCCCCAGTCCTAAACTCTTCAGCTTCGAGTCCTAAACCAGATCCAATCACATTCTGCATTTCTGTCATTTATCTGACCCGCCCGGTTTGTCTTACTGCCCTTCATGTCTCTGACTGCGTCGTCCTCTGGTGTCCTGATCCACCTGAGAGCTCGAGGTCTTCACTGTCTGACGTCGCGCTCACATTTCACAAGCAGCTGTTCGTAGCTTGTGTTTGTGTAAACGGAGGCTTTCCTCACCTAACTCCCCACAGAGCCGCCGTGGTGAGTCTCTGCAGACCTGTGACTCCGTAAACAAGCTGCTTTCAGGTGCAGGTCTGTGTCTCGGGTGGAGGCTTGTGTCTCGGGTACAGGTCTGTGTCTCGGGTGGAGGCTTGTGTCTCGGGTGGAGGCTTGTGTCTCGGGTGGAGGTCTGTGTCTCGGGTGGAGGTCTGTGTCTCGGGTGGAGGTCTGTGTCTCGGGTGGAGGCTTGTGTCTCGGGTGGAGGTCTGTGTCTCGGGTACAGGTCTGTGTCTCAGGTGGAGGTCTGTGTCTCGGGTACAGGTCTGTGTCTCGGGTGGAGGTCTGTGTCTCGGGTGGAGGCTTGTGTCTCGGGTGGAGGTCTGTGTCTCGGGTACAGGTCTGTGTCTCGGGTGGAGGTCTGTGTCTCGGGTGCAGGTCTGTGTCTCGGGTACAGGTCTGTGTCTCGGGTGGAGGTCTGTCTCGGGTGGAGGCTTGTGTCTCGAGTGGAGGTCTGTCTCGGGTACAGGTCTGTGTCTCGGGTGCAGGTCAGTGTCTCGGGTGCAGGTCAGTGTCTCGGGTGGAGGCTTGTGTCTCGGGTGGAGGCTTGTGTCTCGGGTACAGGTCTGTGTCTCGGGTGGAGGCTTGTGTCTCGGGTGGAGGTCTGTGTCTCGGGTGCAGGTCTGTGTCTCGGGTGCAGGTCTGTGTCTCGGGTGGAGGTCTGTGTCTCGGGTGGAGGCTTGTGTCTCGGGTGGAGGTCTGTCTCGGGTACAGGTCTGTGTCTCGGGTGCAGGTCTGTGTCTCGGGTGGAGGTCTGTGTCTCGGGTGGAGGTCTGTCTCGGGTACAGGTCTGTGTCTCGGGTGCAGGTCAGTGTCTCGGGTGCAGGCTTGTGTCTCGGGTGGAGGTCTGTGTCTCGGGTACAAGTCTGTGTCTCGGGTGGAGGCCTGTGTCTCGGGTGGAGGCCTGTGTCTCGGGTGGAGGCCTGTGTCTCGGGTGGAGGTCTGTGTCTCGGGTGGAGGTCTGTGTCTCGGGTGGAGGTCTGTGTCTCGGGTACAGGTCAGTGTCTCGGGTACAGGTCTGTGTCTCGGGTGCAGGCTTGTGTCTCGGGTGGAGGTCTGTCTCGGGTGGAGGTCTGTCTCGGGTGGAGGCTTGTGTCTCGGGTGGAGGTCTGTGTCTCGGGTGGAGGCTTGTGTCTCGGGTACAGGTCTGTGTCTCGGGTGGAGGCTTGTCTCGGGTACAGGTCTGTGTCTCGGGTGGAGGTCTGTGTCTCGGGTGCAGGTCAGTGTCTCGGGTGGAGGCTTGTGTCTCGGGTGGAGGCTTGTGTCTCGGGTGGAGGTCTGTGTCTCGGGTGGAGGCCTGTGTCTCGGGTGGAGGCCTGTGTCTCGGGTGGAGGCCTGTGTCTCGGGTGGAGGCTTGTGTCTCGGGTGGAGGTCTGTGTCTCGGGTGGAGGTCTGTGTCTCGGGTACAGGTCAGTGTCTCGGGTACAGGTCAGTGTCTCGGGTACAGGTCTGTGTCTCGGGTACAGGTCTGTGTCTCGGGTGCAGGCTTGTGTCTCGGGTGGAGGTCTGTGTCTCGGGTGGAGGTCTGTCTCGGGTGGAGGCTTGTGTCTCGGGTGGAGGTCTGTGTCTCGGGTGGAGGCTTGTGTCTCGGGTACAGGTCTGTGTCTCGGGTGGAGGCTTGTCTCGGGTACAGGTCTGTGTCTCGGGTGGAGGTCTGTGTCTCGGGTGCAGGTCAGTGTCTCGGGTGGAGGCTTGTGTCTCGGGTGGAGGTCTGTGTCTCGGGTGGAGGCTTGTGTCTCGGGTGGAGGTCTGTGTCTCGGGTACAGGTCTGTGTCTCGGGTGGAGGTCTGTGTCTCGGGTGGAGGCTTGTGTCTCGGGTGGAGGTCTGTGTCTCGGGTACAGGTCTGTGTCTCGGGTGCAGGTCAGTGTCTCGGGTGGAGGTCTGTGTCTCGGGTGGAGGTCTGTGTCTCGGGTGGAGGTCTGTGTCTCGGGTGGAGGTCTGTGTCTCGGGTGCAGGTCTGTGTCTGGAGTGCAGGTCTGTGTCTCAGTCACTGAAGACTGCAGCAGACCTCAGAGAGGGTTGCTGGGACCACACGGTGTTTCTGTTATTTTGTCCACCCTGTGACTCAGCACTCCGAGGTATTTACTAACCACAGAGGAAGACCGCCGACCAATCAGGTGCCATCAGGAAATTACGTGTGTGTGTGTGTGTGTGTGTGTGTGTGTGTGCATTACTGTGTGTGTGTGTGTGTGTGTGCTCTCTGTTTGGATGGATTCTTGTGTAATCTGATGTCCTGCTCCCCAGAGGATGAACCCTGATCCTTCTGCACAGTGCACATAAAGTATTGTGTCCTTGTTTGTGGAATTAGATTCCAGCGATGTTTCAGTCTGTTGTGATGTAAACATTTACAAAAGTCGCTCATTTATTGAAAAATTTAGATTTTTATCATTTTCCAAAATTCCCACCATGTTTTCATCGATCACAATATTCAGCTTGAATCCATATCTGTAATGAATGAATCTGTTCATAAGAAGGCAACATCACCCCGGTTGTCCCGTCGTCTGCTCCTCTGGGTGAACAAACCAAACGCACCTCGTTGTTTTCAGATCTGTCGGAGAAGAAGAGCGACCTGAGGGTGTGTGACGCCGGGACCTGTCGCTTCGGAGGAACCTGCAGAGAGAACGGAGCCGACATCAAGTGTGTGTGCCAGTTCCACGTGAGTCACACACACACACACACACACACACACACACACACACACACACACACACACACACACAGTAATACACGCACACACAGTAATACACACACACACAGTAATACACACACACACACACACACACACAGTAATACACACACACACACACACACACACACAGTAATACACACACACACAGTAATACACACACACACACACACAGTAATACACACACACACAGTAATACACGCACACACAGTAATACACACACACACACACACACACACACACACACACAGTAATACACGCACACACAGCAATACACGCACACACAGTAATACACGCACACACAGTAATACACGCACACACACACACACACACACACACACACACACACAGTAATACACGCAAACACAGTAATACACACACACACACACACAGTAATACACACACACACACACACAGTAATGCACACACACACACACACACACACAGTAATACACCCTCACTCACTCACACACACACACACGGTTGTGATGATGTCATCTGGTGGTGTGTTTCAGTGTCACAAGAAGTACGTCCCTGTGTGTGGGTCCAACGGGGACACCTACCAGAACGAGTGCTTCCTCCGGAGAGCCGCCTGCAAGAAGCAGAGAGCCGTCAGCATCGTGTCCGAGGGTCCCTGTTACCACGGTAACGCTCACACTTTACAACGGAAAAATACGCTGAGTCAGCATTTACTGAACTACAGGAACAAGTAAAGAACCCAGTTTAGTGTTACAATGTTATAACAGTGTCATAAACAGTGGCGGCTGGTCAAGAGAGGGCCATGGGGCATGGCCCCACCATGAGCCACACAAAAAAATTATAATAATCATAAATTATACAAATTGTCAATATTTGTGTTTTTTAACTATGGAATGTACCCAGTAATGTGTGTACAATATGATATCTGCGCAAAATATATGCTTTTCCTGCTCGTCCTCTCCCCCTGTGTGCTCGTCTGCTCGTGCTCTCTGCCTGTGTGCACGACACTCTGAGAGCGCGCAGCGAGGGGGGCTTGATCGTTTTTGCCCAAAAGAGGCGGGTCTATGAAGCCGTTTAGCCAATTGCTGATTCAAGATATAAATGAGTGACATACAATTGAGCCAATCAGCGCCTCAAATAGATTCAGCTGTGGGCCAGAACGATCAAGCCCCGGAGCTGCGCGTTCTCGTCAGGAGAAGTCTCTACAGGCGAGCTCTCCTCCTCCAAGACCCGTTTGAGAGGAGAACTTTGAGGAGGTTCTGCAGCCAAAGAGCTGATATCAGATCAGCCTGACCTCACAATCAGACAGCAGACTACATGCGAAGCTTCACTACTTCGTACAAGTCAGTCAATCAACTTCCTTTCTTCCGAAAAGTACGCTGATTACTTCGACATACCATACGTATCCACAGGCAGGGGCGGACTGGCCATCGGGGATACCGGGGGAATCCCCGGTAGGCCGACGGGACTATATTATATGCTTCACAGAACACGTTCAATTTACTCTAATACCGAAAGTCAATAATCAGTGAAAACTGTATCAACAGTATAAACTGACATTATACTACGATCCGAGGACGCCACAGCACGGCTGGACACTACGGTGCTTTTAAAAACGTTTCTCCATAACCGCGGTCTGCGCCGTGCGGTCGACGCCGGCGGAGGTGCGAATGGCCGCCGTAGACCGGCGAAATACATGCCGTGTGTTGAGTGGGCAGCGCGCCGTGTGTTGAGTGGGCAGCGCGCCGTGTATTGAGTGAGCAGCGCGCCGTGTGTTGAGTGGGCAGCGCGCCGTGTGTTGAGTGGGCAGCGCGCCGTGTGTTGAGTGGGCAGCGCGCCGTGTATTGAGTGGGCAGCGCGCCGTGTGTTGAGTGGGCAGCGCGCCGTGTATTGAGTGGGCAGCGCGCCGTGTGTTGAGTGGGCAGCGCGCCGTGTATTGAGTGGGCAGCGCGCCGTGTATTGAGTGGGCAGCGCGCCGTGTATTGAGTGGGCAGCGCGCCGTGTATTGAGTGGGCAGCGCGCCGTGTGTTGAGTGGGCAGCGCGCCGTGTATTGAGTGGGCAGCGCGCCGTGTGTTGAGTGGGCAGCGCGCCGTGTGTTGAGTGGGCAGCGCGCCGTGTGTTGAGTGGGCAGCGCGCCGTGTGTTGAGTGGGCAGCGCGCCGTGTGTTGAGTGGGCAGCGCGCCGTGTGTTGAGTGGGCAGCGCGCCGTGTGTTGAGTGGGCAGCGCGCCGTGTGTTGAGTGGGCAGCGCGCCGTGTGTTGAGTGGGCAGCGCGCCGTGTATTGAGTGGGCAGCGCGCCGTGTATTGAGTGGGCCGGTCTGACAGTAACTCCCGGGCCACTTTTTCCCCCTAAATGAACAGTGAAAACTCATCACAGCTTAATTTAACATCAGTATTCATAATTACACTTCATGTTTACTTCTCCTGATCTTTACCTCCTATAACAAGGTCCATAGGACATCTCAATAAATAAACATATATATTATATTGTATTATATTATATAAGTGTTATTTACTGCTTTTTTTCATGTTGGAATAAATGTTAAATATTTAACTGCCAAGTAATAATGCGTGTTTGATGCTAAATTGTTTTTGCATGAAATCATACTGGGATGTTTGCTGAAATTGATAGGATGGCCCTCCCTAGAACATGTTCCACCAGCCTCTCTCCTCTTTCCTCTCTCCTCTCTCCTCTCTCCTCCTCTTTCCTCTCCTCCTCTCTCCTCTCCTCTTTCCTCTCTCCTCTCCTCCCTCCTCTTTCCTCTCACCCTCTTTCCTCCCTCCTCTCCTCTTTCCTCTCTCCTCCTCTCCTCTCCGCTAACGTTAGCACTCATGCATTCGTTGCAAATTGTTTTTAAAAAGACGCAGCAGACGTCTCTCTGTTGATGTTTAATGTGTTCTGATGGAGATCTACTTCCTGTCAGCTGATAACATCATAACCTCTCTCTCTCTCTCTCTCTCTCTCTCTCTCTCTCTCTCTCTCTCTCTCTCTCTCTCTCTCTCTCTCTCTCTCTCTCTCTCTCTCTCTCTCTCTCTCTCTCTCTCTCTCTCTCTCTCTCTCTCTCTCTCTCTCTCTCTCTCTCTCTCTCTCTCTCTCTCTCTCTCTCTCTCTCTCTCTCTCTCTCTCAGATGGAGCATCAGGATCTGGTGATGGAGGTAAACACCTTCATATCTTATTCATACACTCATGTGTTGCTTTTAATAATTGTTGTTGTTGTTCTCACAGTAAATGTGATGTCTTGTCTCTGCAGATGATGAAGGTTCTGGTCGAGGGAAAAAGGTCTCGAAATGCGGAAACTGCAAGTTTGGAGCCGAATGTGATGAAGACTCTGAGGATATGCTGTTAGTACACACACACAGACACACACACAGACACACACACACTCACATAGACACACACACACTCACATAGACACACACACACACACACGCACACACAGAAATGTACCCTTCAAAATAAAAGTCTGAGCCATAGGATTTCCCAGGAATTTACAATTGACATGTAACGTAACTGCAAATGAGACGTGTGTGTGTGTGTGTGTGTGTGTGTGTGTGTGTGTGTAGCTGCATGTGTAACATCGTGTGTAACGGACACAACGATAATCCGGTGTGCGGCGGAGACGCCGTCACCTACGACACTCCGTGTCACGTCAGAGAGGCCTCCTGCCTCAAACAGCTCAAGATCGACATCAAACACGTGGGCCGCTGCCAAGGTGAGGAGAGGGAGGGAGGGAGGAGAGAGGGAGGAGGAGGGACAGACAGACAGAGGAGAGGAGGAGGAGAAGGGAGGAGAAGGGAGGAGGAGGACGGAGGAGAGGAAAGAGGAGAGGGAGGAGGAGAGGAAAGAGGAGGAGGAGGAGGAGGAGGAGGACGGAGGAGAGGGAGAAGGAATAGAGGGAGGAGAAGGATGATGGAGAAGAGGAGAGGGAGGAGAAGGACAGAGGAGAGGGAGAAGGAATAGAGGGAGGAGAAGGACTGTGGAGGAGAGGAGAGGGAGGAGAAGGACAGAGGAGAGGGAGAAGGAATAGAGGGAGGAGAAGGACGGTGGAGGAGAGGAGAGGGAGGAGAAGGACAATGGAGGAATAGAGGAAGGAGGAGGACGATGGAGGAGAGGAGGGAGGCGGAGGAAAGAGGAGAGGGAGCAGGAGGAGGGAGAGGGAGGAGGAAACCTTTGAACTAAAGTTTATTCAAGTGTTATTAAAAGTGTGAAACACATCACATAAAGGCCTCTTTCTTCTTCTGTGGTTTCAGATAAAAGTAGGAAGGACGACAGCATGAAGACCAAACCAGACATCTACAGTAAGAACACACACACACACACACACACACACACACACACACTCACTCACACACACTGCAGTCTGACTGTATCTCTGTAACAGCCAATCAAAAACGAGTTTTGCGTTCTTTTTTCTAGCTGTGTCCAAGTCTGGTGAGGGGGAGGGGTTTGTGGACAGCCCCGCCCCCTGTCCTGAAGACTACGCCCAGTTCTGTGAACACGGCCAATGTGAGATGAGACACAGCCTTCCCACCTGCAGGTAACACCTGGCTCCTCCTCCCGCCGTCGACCAATCAGAGTCCTTCAATTCAAACTTTATTTGAGGCCACTCGCACTTATTTAGCCGATTTCATATGAGTGATGGAGAGAGAATCAGTATAAAGTACTACTACCACACTGGAAGTACTCTGTTACAGTATAAAGTACTAATGCCACACTGGAAGTACTCTGTTACAGTATAAAGTACTAATGCCACACTGGAAGTACTCTGTTACAGTATAAAGTACTAATACCACACTGGAAGTACTCTGTTACAGTATAAAGTACTAATACCACACTGGAAGCACTCTGTTACAGTATAAAGTACTAATACCACACTCATGTCAAACATGTCTGAATAAAGTCAGAAAAAGCATGAAAGTCGAATGAGGCCATAACGAGTTTTTGTTCAGCGGCTCACTTGGAGTACTACCTGTGTCTCAGGTGTGACGCGGCGTACGGGGGGGATCAGTGTGATCAGCTGCTGGACTTTAACATCCTGTACGTGGTGCCCAGCGGTCAGAAGCTGCACTACGTCCTCATCGCCGCCATCATCGGAGCAGTTCAGATCGCAGTCATCGTCGCCGTGGTCATGTGCTTCACCAGGTACACCAGGCGCTCATACTACAAATACTACCAGCAGTACTACCTCATGGAAGGCATGTACTCCTCTCGTGGAACCAGTTAACCCTAACCCTATCTATTGGCCCTCCAGTTCAAAATATAAACCAATCAGGACTCAGCATTTGGTCCTTATCCTGACTGCTTCATTTGAATACTCGTAGACATGGAGGACCTGTAACTAGTTAACGTCGATCTCAACCTTACTAGTTAACTTGTAGAGTTTATGTTTAACTAGTAAGACAAACTAGTGCTGACCTCTATTACCACCACAACTACATTACAGTAATTTAGCAGACGCTTTTATCCAAAGCAACTTACAATTTAGATATCACATTTCTAGACACAGCTACAGGAGACATTTTGGGGTTAAGTGTTTTGCTCAAGGACACATCGACATGCCGGGGTTTGAACCCCGACCCTCTGATTGAAAGACGGCCCTGCGCCCCACTTAGCCACAGTCGCCTCACTACCTCTACTACCTTTACTACCATCAGAACAACCTCTACCACCACCACCACAACTACCTCTACTACATCACAACTACCTATACTACCACCACAACTACCTCTACTACATCACAACTACCTTTACTACCACCACAACTACCTTTACTACATCACAACTACCTTTATTACCATCACAACTACCTCTACTACCATCACAACTACCTCTACTACATCACAACTACCTATACTACCACCACAACTACCTTTATTACCATCACAACTACCTTTACTACCACCACAACTACCTTTCCCACCACAACTACCTCTACTACATCACAACTACCTTTACTACCACCACAACTACCTTTACCACCACAACTACCTCTACTACATCACAACTACCTTTATTACCATCACAACTACCTCTACTACCATCACAACTACCTATACTACCACCACAACTACCTTTACCACCACAACTACCTCTACTACCATCACAACTACCTCTACTACCTATACCACCACCACAACTACCTCTACTACCACCACAACTACCTCTACTACCTATACTACCACCACAACTACCTTTACCACCACCACAACTACCTCTACTACCACCACAACTACCACAACTACCTTTACTACCATCACAACTACCTTTACTACCATCACAACTACCTTTACTACCACAACTACCTCTACTACATTTACTACCATCACAACTACCTCTACTACCACCACAACTACTTCCTGTGGTCTCCTTAATGTCGTGTACTTCCTGTGGTCTACTTCCTGTGGTCTACTTCCTGCTGCGTACTTCCTGTGGTCTCCTTAATGTCGCCTACTTCCTGTGGTCTCCTTAATGTCGTGTACTTCCTGTGGTCTACTTCCTGTGGTCTACTTCCTGTGGTCTACTTCCTGCTGCGTACTTCCTGTGGTCTCCTTAATGTCGCCTACTTCCTGTGGTCTGCTTCCTGCTGCGTACTTCCTGTGGTCTCCTTAATGTCGTGTACTTCCTGTGGCCTACTTCCTGTGGTCTACTTCCTGCTGCGTACTTCCTGTGGTCTCCTTAATGTCGTGTACTTCCTGTGGTCTCCTTCCTGCTGCGTACTTCCTGTGGTCTCCTTAATGTCGTGTACTTCCTGTGGCCTACTTCCTGTGGTCTACTTCCTGCTGCGTACTTCCTGTGGTCTCCTTAATGTCGTGTACTTCCTGTGGTCTCCTTCCTGCTGCGTACTTCCTGTGGTCTCCTTAATGTCGTGTACTTCCTGTGGCCTACTTCCTGCTGCGTACTTCCTGTGGTCTCCTTAATGTCGTGTACTTCCTGTGGTCTCCTTCCTGCTGCGTACTTCCTGTGGTCTCCTTAATGTCGTGTACTTCCTGTCGTGTTCTGCAGGAGGTGCAACAAGACGAAGCGCGGCCGGCGACAGAAGCAGCACCTCGGCCACTTCCCGTCAGGAACGTCCTCCCGGATGATGTAGCCGCTCCACGTCGTCTTTTTATGAAACACAAGAAGTCAAGACGTTTTGGTACCACAGACTGACTGCTCTTTTGATATCTCGACTCTTTGGTGCCTCTTTTTTGTTTTCCTCCCTTTATTAGGAATAGTTTGTGATTTTCTTGAGGGGCCTTATCTTTGATATTTTCCTCCATATTTGTTTCATTTAGTTGCGTCTGCAGGTTGAGTTTGTGTTCGCCGTCCTCTCGGACTCTGGAACACGGTGGATCCTCCGGCAGGAAACGGACTTTATTGATCCGATTGTATCGTCACAAACAAACTGGGAAACACACGCTGTGTCTTCGTAGCGTTGACCTGTGGGACGCAGAGCGGTGCTGGTTCTAGTTCTGGTTCATAGCAGTAATCACTACTGAAGACATATTTCACTTTGAAAACCATCCAGCTGAATGTTTCAATACTTTATTTCAAGTATTTTTAACACTCACAAAAATAAATTCAATCTTAAATTTAATTTATTATTTTCTTTTAAAAATGAAAGTCTGTGTTCATAATAACTTCAGAGTCTTTACTGTTGATTCAACATCACATTTAGGAATTCAGTTCCTTGTGAGATTTAAATCATTATTATGATTATCATAATCATTATTATGATTATGATAATCATTATGATTATGATAGTGAGAGAGATCAACCTGATCCGTAGTTTTATTTTGAAGGCCTGTTCTGTTCTGATAACGTTTTCTTCAGATTTCATGAGTTAAATATTAAAACCTGCTTCTGTTCGATGGTTGGACCAACTTTTCTTTCTCCTGTTGACTTTGTGTAATAACGGCCTGAATGCTGCAGGGGGCACTCTGCACCAGGACCACCAGAGACCACAGGGACCACCAGAGACCACTGGAACCTGAACTCACATGTGCTGCGTCTCACAGGGTCAAAAACAACTTTCATATAAACTTGATTTGACTTTTCTTTGTTTTTTTGTATTTTGTTACGAGACGCTCCTGAAAACCAAAATGCTGTTTTTTCTACTGTTTAAAGGGACACGCTGTACAGGAAGTTATGTTATTCAGTGATTCATTTTCAGATGACGCCATTCAGGGAATGGATTCCGATGTTTTGATGTGTTTTTGACAAGCTGACGATAATTTAACGTTTTGTTTTTGTTGGTCGGGTTCGTAGCGACGGAAGCGCGTGTCCGTTGGTCGGGTTTCTTCTTCGTTGGTCGGGTTCGTAGCGATGGAAGCGCGTGTCCGTTGGTCGGGTTTCTTCTTCGTTGGTCGGGTTCGTAGCGATGGAAGCGCGTGTCCGTTGGTCGGGTTTCTTCTTCGTTGGTCGGGTTCGTAGCGATGGAAGCGCGTGTCCGTTGGTCGGGTTTCTTCTTCGTTGGTCGGGTTCGTAGCGATGGAAGCGCGTGTCCGTTGGTCGGGTTTCTTCTTCGTTGGTCGGGTTCGTAGCGATGGAAGCGCGTGTCCGTTGGTCGGGTTTCTTCTTCGTTGGTCGGGTTCGTAGCGATGGAAGCGCGTGTCCGTGTTGCTCGTTCTCTTGTGGTAGAAGGTGAGACTCCAGCAGCCGAGGCTCCCTGAGGTGGACTGCTCTGGGGTCAGATGTGTGTGAAGAGTCCCGCCGGGCTGTAATAGACGTTGCATGAACCGTGAACGTGTTGTGTAGATCTGTGCTGTAGTGGAACTAGAATTAAATTATGATGTTTGAACACAACGCGTCGCCTCTTCCATCTGTTCTCTCTGCAGGTTCCACTGAAGCTCTAAGGAACTAAAGGTTCTATGTATTCATGAAAGCTGCATGTGATTATGATTATTGATACTGGATTTAAAGCTACAGAGCTGATCTGAAATCATTTGAGTATCGGCTGTAATCTCATTAATATAAAACCTTACAGGATATTAAAGTCTGTATCTACACAAAGGTTAAGCTGGTGCTGCTGGAGACGGAGACATTAGTTATTATTATATAAAAGAAAAATGTTGCAGATTCGTTTATTCATCATAGTTATCGCTCTTAATTGTTATTTTAATTAATTACATCATAAAGAATGATTGTGACATACTGCTAGATTAGAAAGTATTACATAAATGTGATATTATAATAAATAGTTCCAGGCATGTTCTGCTGGTTTCCTTTTTATGCTTTTTAACAGTTTGAAACTGATATTACATCTCGTATTAAAAAGGTCTTTACTTGAGTCATTAAATTCATTTTAATGAGCCTGGTTATTGTTTTTGATGAAACGGAGGAAATTTAAATAAAGTTGAATAAAAGTAAAATATTATGTTGTCATCATAATAACAGTATTGATGAGGAGGATGAGGAGCAGCTGAGAGATGAAGGTGTGACGTCATGCAGTTCCTCTAGTGGCCACTAGAGGCTCCACCTGAACACATTTCTGTAATTCAACTTATTTCAGACTGATGAGTCCATATAGTATCAAAAAAAACAAACAAATACAACAACAATATATAAAATACAATACGAGGACACCGAGACACAAGCGTGATCGTTGCAGTTAAAACAAGTCACTCGTTAAACTCAGACATTTGTTCCGATGTTTCCAGAAACAAGAAGCATCTCTTGTGTCACTGTGTGGATCAGTTCAGGCTTTTATAATAATTACATGTTGGAAGGTGAACGTTACGACTCAAACATGACTTGCACTCGTTCATCCTGGAAGCTTGAGTAAGATTCTAAAGCATTAAATGGACCTGAGTCTTCTTCATGTTGGCTTCACTATCGCTGCACCACAGCTGGGCTGTGTACAGCGAGTACAGGCGGCTCTGCAGAGCTGCTTCAACATCTGTACACGTGAAGTTTACGTGCCAGCATATTAGCGTGAGCATACACACATCGTCATCATCACTGAGGTCATTCCTGATGACGTCACCCAAATATTTCATTTTGTGCAGCACATTCAGCTCTTGACCTCCATAAAGAACGAGGGAATGTAGCTTCTGATCCTGCTTGGGTTTAGCAGTCACGATAAAACTCTTCAGAGTTGAACTTGATGTCATACTGCACATCACACCGTGAGCAGACTGTGAACCAGCGCTATCAGGAGACAGGACCACGAAGTCATCAGCGTACATCAGATGGTTCACAAGACTTTCCCCACCGTACATCCTGTCTTACACTCTTTAGTTTTCTAAAGATCGTCCACATATAGATTAAGAAGAGCAGGTGACAGTATTCCACCTCGCTCGCATGGTTACATGTGAATACCAAAAGTGCAAAATCCTCGTCCAGTATGGACGGAGCCCTCGCTCTGTAGCGTGATAAAGTATTGACCATGATTCATTCAATCAAAAGCTTGAGATGCATCCAGGAAACACATCAACATTGTAGAGTTCTGTCTCCTGTGCTTACGAACAACTTGCTTCAGTGCGTACATGCATCAGTCTGTGCTGTTTATTTTTAAAACCAAACTGATTGTCAGTGGTTATGATGTGTTCTTGAAGCCTGTCTAAGAGAATTCCTTCTAATACTTCAGAGAGTACACTAGCCAGAGCAGTCGGTCATTTTCAATGCTGGATATTTTACCGGTTTTATCTTTGATGACTGGCACTAACAGAACAGTCAGCATAGAGTCAGGAAGTGCACCATGCAGTAACATCCAGAAACACACTCAAGTAAAAGTGGATCCTGTGGCTCGCATGCTTCAGACGTTCTGCTGTTATTTGGTCACATGCTCGTCTATCTGAGCTCCACATCAACGCGCTGACCGCTCCGCCTCCAGGGACGCCGGACAGGAAGCCGAGCGCCGCGAGTTAAATATAAACGTGCCGGAAGGATAATTACAGACAGCAGCTGGTGGGGAGTCCCCTTCTCTCTTCATCCTTTCTTCTTCTTCTTCTTCTTCTTCTTCTTCTTCATCATCCTACCGACAGAAGTGCTTCAGCAGCCGTGCTTCATTGAAGCCGGGCCGTAACGTGTTCTGGAAACATGTTTCGTTTTAACTGTTGAAATCTTCTTTACATCCATCAATGGATCAGAAGCTCTGACAGAGAAGGGAAGTAGTTCACATGAACTCGAGCTTCAGCACCAACTCTGCTACTGAACTACATGATGGAGCAGCGAGGTCATCGTCTGAGAAATCACAAAATAAAACAAAGAACAAAGCCTAAAAGATACGAGGAAAACTTGAATATTCTCTGAGATTATAAAGTCATAAAACTCAGATTAAAGTCACAAAGTCATGAGAAATGTAACTGTTCCTGCAGTGGACGACCTCATCAATGATACTTCATCAGATTCATTTTAAATGAAGCCGTGCGGGTCTTTGACAAAAACAACTCCAGTTTATCTTTGATTCATAACTCAGAACATCAGTTTTATTCTCATAAATTGACGACTTTAATCTTGTAGTGTTTTCTCCATCAGGAGATGAAATCTTATTGTTACATGAAATCTTATTGTTGAACCTACGACAGCACGAATCGACAAACAGTTTAGGAACAAACACAAATGTTTTGCTTGCGTTGAAACATGCTGAAGCACCGAGCGTGAACCCTGAACGCATCGGTGCTTTGCTCTCGTCATCAGAAGGAGGACGAGCTGTGATCAGGACGCAGCGGTGAAGAAGAGTCGAGTGATTGAAGGCGTTCGCTTGGACTGAACGTTGTCGCACCTTCAGCCTCCAGAAACAAACAAAGATGGCGGCGATGGATCCTCTTTGGGAGCCGTATGGAGGCCAGAGAAGTCTAACCCTGGAGGGAGGGATGAAGACAGAACAAGTGAAAAGGTGATGGCTGATAGATGGATGATGGAGGAGTAGATGGGGGGGGGGGGGTTTCCATTCCTTTTAATACACTCACCTCCCAAAGAGGAGCAGGGAGTCACTTTACCCTCGCTGTATTTTTAGCAGCAGAGAACACAGAGAGCAGCCAGGATCCATGTCGCTCACATTCCTATAATATCCGCTTTCAGCTCGAGTCTCGGCTCCACGAGACGGCTGCAGGTAGTTCAGGAGTTCCTCAGGGCCGGACGGAGTGGAACACGACCTCTGCATTAATAATAGTTGGAATGAGATCTCCACTCGAGTATATTTACTGTTGGTGTGCTCACTTTAACTCCGTGTACTCACCAGTGCCCCCTCCCTCTCCCAGCAGGGTGGAGTCTCAGCTGGTCTGAGGGGTTTCAGGGTCAGTGGTCGAGGGCTGATCCGGTCCTTCAGAGGAGGTTTCTGTTCCTCCTCACTCCTCACTCTCTTTCTATCGGATCCCTGATGCCTCAACCCTCATGCTCCTCTTCTCCGTGGCTTCCATCTTCTTTCCTTCATTCAAAATAACAGAATAAAGTTCTCTGTTCACGCCGGAGCTCGTCTCTCCTCTTCGTCCACCCTCCTCTTCCTCATCCCTTCTTCCCTTTCTACATTTTGGGTTCGCTGGGTTTCCGACCGTCGAGCATGACAGACAAGCCGGGCATGGCGCTGGGCGGCGGGGACGACGCGGGGAGCATCATGGCGCTGCTGGAGCGCGTGGCGGGCCTCATGGACAGCGTGCAGACCACGCAGCAGCGCATGGAGGAGCGCCAGCTGGAGCTGGAGACCACGGTGAAGACCATCCAGACGGACGTCGTCAAGCTGACCGGCGACCACGCCAACACCAGCTCCACCGTCGACCGGCTGCTGGAGAAGACGCGCAAAGTCAGCCGCCACATCAAGGACGTCCGGGTGCGCGTGGAGAACCAGAACATCAGGGTGAAGAAGGTGGAGGCCACCCAGGGAGACCTCCTGGCCAAGAACAAGTTCAGGGTGGTCATCTACCAGGTAAGATCTGCTTCAGGTACCAGTGGACACGGACCTCTGGGGTTCTGATCAGCTGCCTCTCGGGTGGTGATTGCTGAAGTAAATCTTCTTGTGTCGAGGCAGAAGGATGATGATTCTCTTCTAGAAACGTAACGCACTGTGAAACCTTCTAATGCTCGCAGGGTTTCTAGTCACAACACAGAAGCTGGTTTACTGATAAAACAGGTCAGAAGACTTGAACCTGGTCTGGAACAGATTCCGTGGAGAACCTACCTGAACCCAACAAG
This sequence comes from Lycodopsis pacificus, assembly GCA_028022725.1. NCBI lineage: Eukaryota > Metazoa > Chordata > Actinopteri > Perciformes > Zoarcidae > Lycodopsis > Lycodopsis pacificus. Next base: position 22,205,579 of record CM051704.1, on the reverse strand, counting down.
CTTAAATTCATTCTGCAAAAAAAGAAACCTGATCTGAAAGTTAAGCAGCACAAAGACACTCAAACGAGTACTCTCCCTCCCTGATCGCATTAGACTGACATTCATTTGTTCTTTGGTTACAAAAGAACTGAGCGACTCATGAAGACCTTTCCACAAACAGCTGCAGTACATTTAGGTTCTGCTGGTCACCATCACTCCGGAGCCAAAGGAAAGGCTGTGGGGTCTGTGGTGGTGGCCTCAGGGTTGGCATGTTGATAACTAAAGGACTTAAATAACAGAACTCTAATTATAATGAGCAGTTCCTGGTAGACTAAAGGAGGCAAACTGTTCTGTGGGACTAAAAAAGGCACAAAAAGTGCCAGTTGATGTTTGAAGGATTGAAGGATTGTCCAGACTCCAGTTTCTAGTCAAGGCAACAAGTTTGTGAAAGACACGAAGGTGCTGCCTCTTGATTGGATGCAGATTTCTAGTAACTTTCAATGACTGAAGGAGATTTTGCAACATGCAAAAAGTTCTTCATGTTTCTCGACACAAGGTCGTCCAAAGGTCCAGAAACATGAAGAACGTTTCAGAAAGACACTCAATGCTGCTGTTAGTCTGTTTCTACGCACTCAAGATCCAGATTACTGATACTGGCACGTTTAATATATATATTAATATATATATATATATATATATATATATATATATATATATATATATATATTAAAATATATAGATATTAAAACCAAAGAGATCGTCAAGATGCTGACGTCTTGCATGAAGTGACTGTTGTGAGAAGACGCATGTGGCCACTGAGTAAGAGTTCCTTCAACATTAACAAACTTAGTCAACGAGCATCTCAGTTTGAAATAGCAACACACACACACACACACACACACACACACACACACACACACACACACACACAGCTTGGCTTTACTTCTTTGGCCTTCACAGTCAGCAGCTGCCGGTGCGATGGCGAGCCGGTTATTTTAGCCCTGGATAAACGTCAGTCTGCTGAAAGGTTACACCAGCGATGTGAGGCTCACGGAGCCGGCTCTTCATTTAGCACGAGCACATTGGTGGATGATTATAATTTATTTGGCTTTTATGCTTTAAAAAACATCTTCAAGGTGCATCTGAAAACGTTCTGCAGCTCCAGCTTCACTTCTTGAGATCGCCTTATTGTGTTGGGTGAGGAGGTGAAAGATGCCACTCAACTTGAAAATGAGGAGATATTGAAGCCTCACAAACTACACGTGTGCTCCTTCACCAAAAGGAGACAATAAAACACAAAATAAGGTTTTGTGCCAGCTGACCTTCCTGTTCGTAACAGATCGAATGTCATTCTCACCAAGTCACCATCAAAGAGGCTGAATATAACGACCTACATATCCTAGCATGCTAAGTGCATGTATCTCAACATGATACCATTAGCATGCTAACACAATAACCTCTGATATATGTATATATGTATATATGCTTATCAGCGGCGTTACCGAGCTCGTTGAGGACTGCCTGGCTCTCTGGGTGTGGTGGGTCACAGTAATGTGGACTGTAAGGACCCGGGTCCGGTTGCAGTGAGGTCACAGGTTGATCAGACCTTCAGCTGCGTTGTGCGCACTGCTGCTGTGTTGTAGAGATAACTTTCATATCAGAAGCCGGGAAATCAACATTTCTTCCTTTTACCCCACCAATGAACTGAGTTAGCATGAGATGCTAGGTGGTGTCTGTGCCAGCTGAGCGCTGACAGAGCAGGTTATTCTGAGTGTGAACCATCTCCTAATATAGGCGTCTGCTCTCTCTGATTTATAACCGACGAACGGCCAAGTCATTTTTGTTAGCCGCTAACAGGCTGCGCTCGCCGTTTGATTCGTTCTGACAGATTTGAGTTGGACCTCCGGAGGAGATCCCGTCAGCACGTAGCTGTGATGTCATGGGATCAGATGGGCTCATGACCTCTGACCCCTGCCTCTCTGACCACTCCTCCCTGCCCCGCAGAGGAGAACCTCTCGTGTTCTACTGTGTTCTGTTTAGAGTCCTCGTGATCTCGTCATTGAGTGTAATGTCATTTGCGCTGACGTCTGCAGTTTCTTTTGTACATTTTTTCAAAACGGCGCTCAGTGACCAAACGTTGGTTCTTCATGGTTTAATAAAGACCAATTCAGCACATTAATATCTTCTGGGCATTCATCTGTTTTAGGTTAGGAAGGCCTGCTGATCCGGCCTCTTCCACAGTGAGACTTACAGCTTCTCTGATTGGTTCTGCGTCCCCAGTTCTGTTCGTGTTGCACAGGAACACGTTTTCATGAGAACTTTGTAGTTTCATTCACTGACACCAACAACAAAACTAAAGTACCTCAACACTCAATATCAAGAAGTGACAGAAATGTAGAACTGAGTTTAGAAACGTTCCCTCACCGGCACCGATGAGAAGATCGATAGTACGGACCTGGAGTCAGCCCATGGTTAGCCTAGCTTAGCATAAAGACTAGAAACATTTTGCCTACTTTTGTCCAAAGTTCTAAAATACACTTCAGTTACAACAAGAGTGTTTCTTGGAGAACAACAGCGTATTGATCGTATCTCCGGCTCTCGTTGGAGAACCAGATAGAAGCAGTGAACACGGGTTCTGGTTCGTTCAGACACAAATGAAACACACGTGTTCATGAGTGAGCTCCAGAGGAGCTGCTGTAGTTATTACGCTGTGTGTTAGCGGACTCTCGCTTATTACCGTTCAGCTTTGGAAATGTCAGCCTGTGTCGGGTGTCATATAGTGCTTGTGACCCTATTAGCATGCTACAGGCTACTTAGCTAACTAGCATGAATGTTTGGTCAACTTTATGGATGAAATCATCCAGGACTGACCCAACAAAGCTTCGGCTTGAACATGTTTCTCTCCACTTCATGTTCTTGTAACCGGATCTTTGAGTTGCACACGGATGCGTGATCCAGAAAGTGATCCAGCTTTGCTGCTGATAAGTTTAGCTCCCTGCAGCCGAGCGCTGAGCTGCAGAAACAGGTGCTGCTGTTTATTTGCGGAGGCAGGAAGGAGGCCTGCATGACACACTTCAACCAGAGACATGTTTAAACCTGACATCAACGCTTACACTTTCTTCATATGACTAAGAGGAAAAGTCGAATGCAGTCTTGTGATCATGATGTTCTCCCGGGTTCACACGGTTCTATGTTCTCCTCCCTCAGGGTGACCAGGAGGTGAAGGCTGTCTCACCGGGCAACGAGCCGGCAGAACCCAGCAGCAGCTCCGGCGCCAGAGCCGAGGTGGAACCGGACAAGTTTGAGCTCCCTCCAGACTCGGATGAAGAGTACATGGTGGTGGAGGAGGCCGACTCCTCGGCCGGCGGCCGCCTGAAGAAGTCGGGGCTGACGCGCATCGAGAGCTTCAAAGCCACGTTCTCCAAGGAGAACATGAGCAAGACCCGCGACAACCTCGGCACCAAGGTCAACAAGTTCGGCGAGCGCATCGTGACGGCCGAGAGGCGCGAGAAGATCCGCCAGTCCGGCGAGAGGCTGAAGCAGTCGGGCGAGAGGCTGAAGGAAACCATCAGCAAGAGCGTCCCGGCCAAGCTGAACCTGAAGAAGGAGAGGACCGTGGCGGAGGGGCAGGAAGGAGCCGAGGGCGCCGCCGAGGGAGCCGCACCCGTCCCGCCTCCCAAAGGACGCAAGGGCAGCCCCGCCGCCAAGCCGGCCGACGACGAGGGCAAGGCGGACGAGTCCGAGGTGCCGATGTACGACATGAAGCAGCTATCGTAAACCACCGGACAGAGAAGGAAGATCTGGGCCGTTTCCTCTGGACCACTGAGACCACGAAGAGGGAGCGAAGTGAGGTTTGTAAAGGCTGCTGCTACCAAGCGGAGCGGCAGGTCGTGAAGGTCAACCTGTGCTGAGGGAAGTGAGTCCAATCTGACTGAACAGCAAGACAACCAGCGCGCTGACACCATGGCGGTGACTTCACAGTGTGTTCTGGACTTTCATTATCAAATAGTCGTTCTTTTGTTTTATGTTGAATCACTGACTTTGGGAAATAAAAGAAGAGAAGCGTTCTTCTCCAGATGGAACGCTCGTCTTCATCGCGCCGCTGCTGTTCACGTGTGTTTGCATGAGGCGGAGGTGGAAGTGTAACGGGAGGTGGTTTGTCTGGTTCTGTAAGAGGAGGAATGAGATGAAGAGTTCTGCACTCAGTGAAGTGATTAAAGTTAAAAAGGTTCAAAGCTCTGACTTGAATAAAGCCGTGTCTGCCTTCAATTGTCCAACGTTAAGGAACAAAAAGAAGTGAGGAGCGTTTCCATCAGCCGGTGAGCAGCGAATGAACTAAACGTTAATCTACCGTAAACCAACAGGTCGGCTCGACCACGAGACAAATGAGAGATCAGTTTTAATTGTGCAAAGTTCATATCGGCCACGTTTCATCCGCCTCAACACCAAGAGGAGAATATCGAGGAGACGATGACGGGAACAACGCGAGCTAACAACCAGCTGGTACCAACACCCCAAACACCTTCACAGGTCCAGGGTCAGAGGGCTTTATGATTGATTGATTGATAAACATCGATGATTGATTCAGAATACAAAGCTGTATTGAATGAAGTGTTAGTGTCTCACGTTACAGACTTGTTACAAAAAGAAAAAGAAAACGGATGTTTTTGTTGAAGAAAGTCACTTTTTGCGTAAACAGAAGAACGAAGGCATCAAACCTCCGACCCGAGAGACGACGTCATAAAGTCTTTAGAATTTACTGCTGAATCGTTTATTGTCAGGTCATCTGCCCGTCTGTCACTTTAAAGTCATTTCATTTCAAATGATAACAGTTTTAAATATGAACATGATGTCATCAAGCTGAACATACAGCAGGTTTGTTGTTTGTTAGCGTGTTAGCATGTTAGCGTGTTAGCGTGACTGCCGTTTGTCAGCTGTTACATTACAGAGAAAATAAAAGTCCTCTTGAGTCACGTCTGTTTTTAATATTTACAGTCGGAGAATCTTTCACACGACCTGTAAACTCACGATGAGCTTCATATTCATATGAAGAGATTCAAATGAAGGAAACTGAAGTTGTGAATGTAATAACTGTTTATTCTTCTTAAGAGTCGGATTGACTTTGGTTTGTCTGGTTGGATCTCTGTTCATAAACTTCACTGGTGATTTATTTTGAAGGATTCATCCCTTCAGTGTAAAAGTCTTTTACTTCTGAGATAAATGCAGAAACATTTAAAATGTGACTCAAAGAGATCAGATGAATAAACTCATCTTCTGGTGAAGACACATCGTCATCCTCACGAACAGACGAGAGAAACGAACCTCTGAGAAATAAAGCAACAAACAGCTGAAATCAATAATCAGTGTTTCTATCTGCTCACGTTTCAGTCGAAGCTGAAACACAAAGACTGAACGCTTCAGTGTTCAACCAGCGTCCAGGAAACGGTTTGATCTTCAGCTCACAAACGTTTCACTTGTTTTATTCTACGATGTTGTCACGTTTGTTTTGTGTGTTTTTTATTCGGTTCCGTGTGAAAGTATTTATAACGTGTGTGTGTGAGTGTGAGTGTGAGTGTGAGTGTGAGTGTGAGTGTGAGTGTGTGTGCGTGCGTGCGTGCGTGCGTACGTGTGCGTGCGTGCGTACGTGTGCGTGTGTGCGTGCGTACGTGTGCGCGTACGTGCGTACGTGCGTGCGTGCGTGCGTGCGTGCGTGCGTACGTGTGCGTGTGCGTATGCGTACGTGCGTGCGTGCGTGCGTGCGTGCGTGCATGTGCGTGCATGCGTACGCGCATGCGTACGTGTGCGTGCGTACGTGTGTGTGTGTGCGTGCGTGTGTAGAGGCTTTCAGAGCGTTTGTGTTTGGTTACTCATACTTTGTGTTTGGTTATTTGTGGTCAGCGCCCTCTGGTGGACATGATTCTGATACGTCTGTGAGTTCATATCTTCTCTCAGCTGCTGACGTGTTGTCAGACATCAGACGTTTCTCTGTTTGTCTCTCTGGTGTTTTTAAATGTTCATCACAGGAGAGGAACCTGAAAAAAAACTCCTTCTCGTGAATCTGTGTCGGTTCAGTAAAGAGGACTTTGTGCAGCTTTAGTTGTTTGATTCATTTTAAAGCTCAGGTGAAAACCACAAAGAGCCAAACGCACACGTCAGTGTCACGAAAGAGGAAACAGGGGCGGAGTTAAAAAGAAGAGAAACTTCTCAAACAAACAGAAGGCTTCTCTCCATCTTGTTGCTGCAGGAGTTTCTCCTGATGTGTGGAAGCAGGTTAGTGGCAAACTGCCAGATTCATCCTGATATCACAATACGACACCAGAAACAACAATAAGCACTAGCTCTATCGAGACATTCCAGTAGCTCAGCATCATTTCTGTTTTGTTTCAGATGCTGAAGCCTCAGATTGAGTTTCTTCCTGTTGATTAGTTTTTAATATGAATGGAATAAAGAGCTGAGAGTGAACTGAACCTATCACAGTGGAGCTTCAGTCGGAGGATCACCTGGTCGTTGAAGTTCAGGTCGGTCCGACGTGGTTTCTTGTAGACCGGACACGAGTACAGGCCGACCGCCGACCGCCTACCGTCGGCCATGTTGGCTGAGCTGACGGCGTAGACGTGGCCCACGGGGAGCGCAGTGAAGAGCACCTGAGAGCAGACAGCACACGGGTTATTATTTATATATATCACACAGCCGCACTGAAACATTGTTAAACATTCTATTTTACTGTATTATTTACTATAACATTTATTAAGTTAGTATTACTAAAAGCAGACAAACACACACACACACACACACACAGTGTAAACCAGCAGTGTGGATCTGTGGTTCTGGTTCTGATCAGGTCCAGTCCTTCGTACCTGTGCTGGTCCCAGATGTGAGCCCCGCCCTGCAACAGGTAGCTCCTGCAGGTGGAGATCATCTGGTTGGTGGTCTTGAGCAGCAGCGAGGTCATCCTCTCTGAGGTGTTGTAGTACCGAGAGACCTGGTGGATCATCCTGATACTGGTCATCAGACCGGGAGTGTGCTGCAGGATACTGGTCTGTCAGAGGGGGAGAAGGGTTCAGATCTCTTTAGGTTTAGTCCTGTTCTGAGTACTCATGTTTCCTTTACTCTAAGCATGTACAGTATGTGTTCTTTTTTATTTTCTACTTTCTTTTTTGGGGGAAATTTAAAAGCAAAAAATAAAATCTTCATCCTCATCATCCTCATCATGGTCACAAACAGGTTGAAGGTTGCTGGTTGTTTGAAACCAAAGACTTTACAAAGACATTAAGAGTTTAGTCTTACCGGAGTGCATTCGCCCAGCGGCCCGAAGAACTTGTCCAGAGTGTAGAGAAACTTCACGTTGTCCTTGGCCTCGTTAGCCACGATAGTGATGTCCCCGTCCTGAATCAATCAATCAATCAATCAGTCAGTCAGTCAGTCAATCAACCAACCAACCAGTCAATCAATCAACCAATCAACCACTCAGTCAATCAATCAATCAACTAATCAATCAATCAATCAACCACTCAGTCAATCAATCAATCAATCAATCAACCAACCAACCACTCAATCAGTCAGTCAGTCAATCAACCACTCAGTCAATCAAATCAACCAATCAATCAATCAATCAACTAATCAATCAACCAATCAATGAATATATTTATTACATCAACCTAACTGCTGCTAAACTACAATGTAAAGTGTGTTTTCAGAAGCTGACCAGCTTTATCCAGGTTCGTAGAGTTCGAGACTTGGTGAGCTGCAGAACTCCCAGAGTCCTTTTCACCTGAGGACGCTTCACCTCCTCCATGAAGGCAAGGCAAGTTTATTTGTATCGCACATTTCAACAACAAGGTAATTCAAAGTGCTTCACATAAAACCATTAAAAGCATCAAAACATAAGGCAAAAGAAAATGAGATTTAAAAACAATTAAGAACATTCATTGCATTAAAACATTTAAAAAAAATAAAAAAATAAAAAAACTGTGTAAGAAATAAAATACAGTAGTAAAATGCAGGAAATTGATTAATATATTAATTGAATGTGGAACCTTTTTGCCACTCATTTCTTTCAGTTTACCTTCTAAATCCCCTCGTAACATTTTAAGTTTAGCGGCACTTAATGAGCCATTTTCTGGAAACCCAAACGCTTCTGACCAGTATGGAAGACATTCCAAACATGACTCTCCGTGTTTCTGTCGCATTAATTCAACAATCGGACCTTCCGGTTCCGCTGATTTTGAACTTTTTCCACCCATGTTACCTTCTGGTGTGGACGTCGACGTTATCTTAGTACAATGCAATCGTCACTGCAAAGTTGAGTTTCTTTATACATCGGAAAAACTTCACAAAAACCTAGTCTGAAATTCACGTATTACGTTATTACCGACGAATCTTATTCTATCAAGTACATTAGTCACGTATAAAGGTAAATAACAACGAATCAGACTGACACACACACACACACACACACACACACACACACTTCTACAGGAACTCACCTGATCTATGGTTGCTTTATCAAGACTAGTGAATACTAGTGAATAACTAGTTAATTAGTGAATTAACAAAATCAGAGAAGTAAAAGAAAAACTAAAAAAAACTCGACAAGTAAAAAAAAGTGTTTGAGACGAAAGAGGAAAAGATTATGAAATCAGATTACTTTAAAGGACTAAAGATTGAGATGAAATTAAATGAATTAACGGGAAACTGAAGGTGTGTCTACCTGTTAAAGGTGACCATGCGTCTCTTCCAGTGCTCCAGCTCAGCTGACGGTCCGACGTCATCGGCCTCCTTCCTCATCTGCTCGCTCTCCGTCAGCGCCTGCTTGATCTAATTGGTCCACACAGAGACCACGCCCTCCAGGCACTCCACCAGCTCGCTGTTATTGGCTGAGAACAGACGCACAATCAAAACCATCACATTGACGAGGCTTTTGGTGCAGAGTCATGAAGTGGGTTCACCTCGCGGAACGATCTCCATGTTGACAACTTAGCTGGTACAAAGACGCTAAATTCATGGAACACGTTTCTTCTGCATCCCTTAAGACTCCTCAGATGTAAACCAGATGTTAAACTGATCTACAAGCTTCACGCTCAACATGTTACAACATTACAACAACAAATACCAGAGCAGTGACAACCAAGTACTCTTTCATATTCCAAGGGTTTATCTAGAACCCATCCAGAGGGTTCTACCAAGAACTCTTTCATATTCCAAGGGTTTCACCTTGTACCCACACATTGGGTTCTACTGAGAACCCTGTTATATTCAAAGGGTTTCATCTAGAACCCTAAAGGGCCGGGGCTGATGTGGTGCAGCTCAACCCACAACAATCCTGGTTCACAATCACAGTTTTTGGAGTGTGGGTTCTTGTGTGGGCGTCCTGATTTAATTAACATGCACACTTTCAACAAGTCCTTGAAGAACCTTTTCTTGCTGTAGAAGCTGTGCTGAATGGAAACGATCTGGATCACAGCAGGTTTAGAGGAGCAGGTGGAAGATAGCGGTAGTTGACCCTCTTACCTGCGGCCGTGTAGTCTGCAGGGCTGCTCGGCTGCTCGATGGCATCAGGAAGGATGACCTGCTGCAGCTGGAACTTTCTCTCCATGTTGACTCTGGCCGAGCTCAGATTACCGACGAACTGATCCACTGAAGACAGAAAGGACTGGACGTCTGGACAGGAGACGCCCTCCTGAACAGAGCCCCACGTCTGGACACAGAGGGAAGGGTCAGCAGTAAAAACACAGACTGAAAGGTTGAAGAGCTGCTTCCTTAGTTCTGGGTCTACCCAGGCGGTAACCTCCAGTTCTGAAGAGTGAAGTCAGTGCTTCATGTGTTAAAACTGCATTCTCTCTAGTGTCCACCAGGGGGCGACTCCTCTGGTTGTATAGAAGTCTATAGAAAATGACTCTACTTCTCTCTTGATTTATTCCCTCAGTAAACATTGTAAACATGGAGTTTATGGTCTCAATCTCTAGTTTCAAGTCTTCTTCAATACAGCATGATGTTCATTTAGTACATTGTGGTCCATTTTTCAAAAAAAAAGTTACATTTTTACAAAACAAAAAATGTAGTTTTATAAACTTTGTGCAGGAACAGGGCCAGGCACATCCATCCTGGCTTCCTTTCATGTTCTGTTACTTCTACCTTCCATGTTCCACCCACCTCGGCCAACTTCGGCTAACTCCTCCCACCTCTACCGGCTACCCCAGCTGCACAAACCGCTCCAACAACAGAACAGGTAGGTATACAGCACAGCTAAGGGAGCACTTTTAGCCACAGCTAATCCTATCCTCGGACAATTCCGAAGTTGTCGGTCCTTTGCCTTCCAACAACCCCAGGAGGAGATCCCCGAGGGATATCGTCCCTCCACAATGCCGCTCTTCCACCCCCTCGAGATCCAGCCGCTCGAACAACGGCCAAAACCACAGCGACCCTTCTCCCCCACGCCAACGTGGCCCCATGCAGCCCGCATTTCAGAGTGGACTGAAGTATGCACTCACCCAGCTCAACATCCATTTCCACCAGTCAGACAGAAAAGCAAACTCTGCAAACTGCTCACGGCCGCTCGGCACTACACCTCCCTCGATTGCCGAGACGTCGACGCCCAGACAAGCCCAGTCACTCATACCAGCCCCTCTAGAGGGCCGGTTCGTATTGCACCCCGTCCTTACTCTCTCTGCATCAGGGATATCTCACCCTGCAGCCTCTTTTCCCCAATCTGCACTTCCAACCCACGCACATGCATTCTTTCATCCCAGCATCTTTTCCTCTTCCCTCGCTCCTGCCTTTCCGTTCAACACAGGCTATTGATCACCGGTAACCACATGAACCTAGCCCAATTATCGAGCCATCCACACGCAATCCCCACATCTGCTGGGAACTGCTAAACAAGCTCGGTCACTGCACTGAAACAGCCACTCTCCACCTGAGCAGACATCACTCGGCTCCACCTAATTCCCAGCCCAGACTACTCCGAAGTATTTAAGAATCGATCACCCCACGTTCCCCATCCGCCTCGCAGGCGAAGAAGCCGGTCACCTAAGGCAGACATCACCAGCACCTCCAAGCACCTTACCACCGATCCCAACTAACGGTACCTTTTCGTTTTCTTCGGAAGACGCGTATGACTCCGCCATGCGTCTATCCAAGAGCAGCCGGAAAAATTAGCTTACCTGAATCCGGACAAACGTCTTGTCACTGCAACCTCTTGGTGCATCAATTAATTCTACCGTCTTAACCACCATGGTCATTATTGTGCTACCTACTGCCACCCACTGGCACGGAAGAGTATTTAATTACGTAGCCAGCTACTATGTTGCAGGCCCAGATGCTCAACCATGGCCTTCTTCAAACCCACCACACGGTCTAAACACTGGGCTTTCCTCCACCAGATAAAATAAATAAATAGAATCAATAGATTTAACTAAATCCTCCTTGCCACACATCCCGTTAGTCGCCACCGCCGTTACAAACCTCCACGACCACGTCACACTTGACGAAGCATGTAAACCGAGCTAAACTGACACCAGTTCCTTTCCTCCCGAAACGGCATGTCCTTTTTCCACGACGAACACATCACCAAGCCGGAAGACATCCAGCTTTTCACAGACGCAGCACCCTCAATCAGCTTCGACGGCTTCTACAGTGACAATCGGTCCTTGGCCACTTGAATTCTCATCCCCCACACCTTGCTCCGCGATCTACAAAAATGCATCCCATAGTCATAGTAGCCATTCTTTTGGGGCATGAATGGTCCATTAAAGACCATTGCCATCCACTCGGAATATAGTGCAGAATATAGTGCCTAAACGGCTGCCCCTCACTTCGGACCTCCTCACCTGCGGCACCTTCAGCTCAGGTCATCAGTCTCCCTTCATGGACAAAGCATTAAAGTCCACGTTCTTGCCAGCTTATTTCGCTGCTCCAAGTTCACGCCTTGAACTCCATCCGTCCCGACATGCCACCGCGTCAGACATCACATCCATCCTCCCGACACAGTCGCCTATCACCTCAAATGCCGCAAGACCAACCGATACGGTCCACCTCAACTCATCTACCTTTTCCGACCAGACTCGTACTCGAGTCCGTACGAACCCATCCGCGACTACTTAAGCTCAAGTTCAGCCAACCGAACTCCCCGCAAGATCCGCTGTTGTGGTCTCGGGCTCACCACCACTTTCGCCATATCTTGGCCCGATCCAGAATACCCTTCCGAGTTTACTCGGCGCCGCCTCCACCACTTCAAGCCAAGGAATTTCCGACCACATCCTCAAGATACGTGATCGTTGGTCTTCCCCTGCATACCTCTCATAAGTTCGTTCCAAACCGAACAAATCCAGAAACGGCAATCGGCATCAGTCTTTATGGAGCTATCTCTTGGGGACTCTGCACCACCAGAGCTTCTGAAGAGACGGCCCCCACCCTACAGTCTCCAGTCCCCCCGTTCCCGCCAGCCACCGGACATCAACGGTCCACCATTGATTGCCTAACCTCCTCGTTTCTTCTTCCTGACATCCCTACATCCGTCTGCCCCTATCCCTACCCTACATCCCTCTACCTCGACCCCTACCCCACATCTCTTCATCCCTACCCTACATCTCTTCATCCCTCTACCCTACTCCCCTTCATCCCTCTACCCCAACCCTATATCTATTTCATCCCTCGACCCCTTCCGCTTCTTGAATCCAACAATCATTCCACTATGCAATAAACCTCTCAAAACTCATACTGTTATTGGCGTGGTCCTTGTTAGTGAACATGCATTAAAGAGCCAACAAGTTCTTCTGTACACAGAGTGAATATTGGTGACGGAGTTGTTGTTCAGTTGATGAGCCGCTTCTTTGACTTTACCTGACGGCTGGATCAGTAACTGTTCTCTGACTCGTAGTGAGACAGGATCTCACTGTTAGGAACTCAGTAACACCCACAGAACACCAGATAGATTGCATTTTCTTTAGTTCATGCAGATTTATTTACATCACAAAGTATACAAGCAAACCGAGCTGTCCGGAGTCTACTAACTTCACAATAGCATTGTTCATTATTTATACCTCTATTCCCCCCCCTTTGGATATGTCCTGGTCCTCCTCTGAACTTTCACCTAAACAAGTTACACTGTGCACCTCGGCCGAGTCATAACAGAGGTTTGATGAACCACAGTCTCCTCCCCACTCGCCTTCTCCTGATTTCGCTTCTGGCTGCCCGTCACAGCGACCGGCTCCCGTTCTTCCCCTGCTTTAGAAATCTTGCCCTGCTTGTTTATCTACATCATCCCTCCTCTATCTTCACTAGACTCCCTGTCTCAGTGACGTGAATAACATATGACAATGATACCGGCCAATATCACAGGATGAATGTGAATATACATGGATACATTTCAAATTATGGATATGATTGATTTTACACAAATATACTTCAAGACACAAATGTACTTTTCTACCACATTCCTCCCTTGAGTGACTCACGCCTCTCATACGAGAAACATGTTAGAACCTCCTGCTGGTCTTCAGGTCCATGTACTTTACGCTTTTGTTTCTTCTATGCTTTAATTTTCATTAACACACTTGGCATGAGATACGTGCGATGTGACAAATTAAAGTGGATCTGCTGATGATTGGGGTTTTTAGAGGCATCAGTTCATCAGGTGCTTGAGGTCTTATTTCTCTCATCCCATTGGACAGTCCTGTACAGCAGCTCCGCCTCCTGAGCCCTAACAAACACCAGTCCAGTCAAAGCACACTGGAACACGCCTGGACCAGGACACCTGGACCTGTAGGACACAGAAGTCCTGGCCTGTTAGTCACATGATCTGAACAAATGTCTCAGAGGTGGATCGTCGCTAAATGTCCAAGTAAAGTCATTCTTGGTTTTTACTGGAAGACTTCACACTGTACAACTTCTCACCTATTTGTCGTCCTCAGGCAGCTTTTCTTGCACATTCAGTTCGTTATCTGATGGAGAGAAGAATTAGAAGGAAGAACAGAATGGAGTTGAACAATGTGTTTGTTTTACAATGAGGACATGCTCATTTCAGGATCAGACTTAATTTAATTAATTTAAAAAAGGGACCATGTACAGTTGAAACATAAATGTCTCCATTCGATGCACTGTACCAGATTGTAGCTTAAGCTAATTTGCGTCTGCAGTCCCTTGGCAGGTCAAACAAGAATGTACAATAGTTTGATGGATGGAGGACATTGTTTACAACACTCACACTGTGGGTTTGTCAGCTGTGTTCAACCTGTCATCAATCCTGTAGAGATGAACACAGTGCCAAGAGTGATGGAACAAGTTTAAAATAACTTCATAACAGCCTGAAACAACCTGATCAAATGCTTTGCATCATGTCCTCTCCACCAACACAACAACTGACTGCAGTCAGGTGTTTATTGTTTATGGGAGAATGAAAGAATGCAGAGAAGAAAACACAAGATGAGAAAGTGAATTCAGTGGGTAAATCATTGATTTGTTGTGCTAGGCTAGGCTAACCATGGGCAGTGGTACAGTTCCTGCCCAACACTGCAGAAACCCAGGGCTCAATTCCCAGTAGAAACACCTTGAATCACAGTGTAAGTGCCTCTGTTAGTTTGGCTGTAAGGGTTCTGATTGATGTTGCTGCACTAGCAACTCATACTGGTTAGTGAGGGAGTGAAAGTGGAAGGTGGAGCTGGAGGGACCCCCCATGGGAGTAACACATCGTGTTTAGATAAATACTGCTGGAACCATCTGGAGTACAACCCTCTACTGACCTCAGAGTCTCCAGTCTACAGTCTGGACTCTCCACAAGACCAGACAGCTGCTCCACATCTGAATCCTTCAGGTTGTTGTCTCTCAGATCCAGTTCTCTCAGATGGGAGGAGGGGTTGGACTTCAGAGCTGAGGCCAGAGAAGGACAGCTGATCTCTGTCAAACTGCAGTCCCTCAACCTGAATAAAGAATAAATGATGAAGATCAGAATCCATTTATAATCCAATCAGATGTGTTGATGTGTTAAACATGCAGCTCAACATGACTCTGTCCTCATCGATGAGCTTTTCTCTTTGTCTTTGTGTTATTGTGGATCATCATCATGTCAGCCTTCTACACACATCATCCACATGTCACCTCAACATTCAGACACCTGTTGATGTCACCACAGGTCAACACCATGCTGCTGGTCTCAGTCAGGTCTGGAACTAGAGGATCAGGACTATATAGATCCTTTAAACAGCTGCTTCAAGAAATATGACCTGATCTGTGTGTGTGTGTGTGTGTGTGTTCTTAAAGATTTATATCAATGATTAAACATTATTTGTGAAAACATTTAAATGAACAGAAACCAAGAAATATTTCTATTCATCAAGTAAACGTTTTCAATATAAAACAAATATTAGTTCAGAGGATCTTCTGTCTAGAGATGTGACCATTGACCAAATTTATGAACATTAATTTACTTTAACAACTAACAGTGGACATTTTCTACAGTTTCTTTAAGAAAAACAAGTATTATATTAATGACAACGTGCTGCTACTTCAATAAAGATGTAGTAAACTCCACCAGCGGCTACATCTATACAAACTCGTGTTGCAAAGCCAAACACAAATAAAAGCACAAAGAAACTGATTGAAGATTCGACTCAATATCCAAAGTTTCAAAGAAGTGACGCCAGGATGAATTTTGACTCCTCCGATGAATCGCCACCATAACCTGATGGAGGGATTTGTGTGCCTCAGTGACCCTGGGAGCTGTGTTGTCGGGGGAAATAGCTCATGGTAGGGTCTCACAAGGCAAAGTGATGTCCCTCTACGATTTTGCAGGAAAAGGGTCGTCGTACCTCGCCCGGAAAAGGGAAAGCCCGAAAATCTTAACTGTCGCATGGAGGCTGGGGACAGTGCCTGTGGAGTTGCAGACTGGGGTGTTTGTTCCCATTTTCAAAAAGTGTGCTCCAATTATGGTGTTATCACACTGCTCAGCCTCCAAGGGGAAGTTTCTTCCTGGGTGCTGGAAAGGAGGGTCCGACTGATTGTGCAACCTCAGAGCCAGGAGGAGCAATGCGGAATCCGTCCTGGCCGTGGAGCAGTTGACCAGCTTTTTAACCTTGCAGGTTTGTTGGAGGGCTCATGGGACTTTGTCCATCCAGTCTACATGTGTTTTGTGGACTTGGAGAAGTGAGAGCTGTGTATGGGTACTCGGCAAGTCAAACATGTTCCCAGTGCGTGATGGCCTCCGCCAGGTTTGTCCCTTGTCAGCAATCCTTTTTTATGATTTTCATGGACAATATTTTAGAGTGTCTACTTTGGGGATCACAGAATTGCATTCCTGCTCTTTGCAGATGATGTGGTACAGCGCTGGGGCGGTTTGCAGCTGAGTGTGAAGCGATCGGGATGAGAGGCAGTACTTCCAAGTCTGAGGCCATGGTTCTCTGTCGGAAACGGTGGATTGCATCCAGGCGGTACAGTGCGGCATCAGCAGTGCTGCAGGTGTTGTACCAGACCGAAGAGGGAGCAGAGCCGGAAGGCAAAGCTCTCAATTTACCAGTCCATCTACGTTTTGACCCTCACCTAAGGTCATGAGTTTATATAGTCGCTGGAAGAAAGAGATTGTGGATACAAGAGGCAAAAATGAGCTTCCTTCATAGGGATTCTGGGCTCAGCCTTAAAGATGGGGTGAAGAGCTCAGACATCCAGAGGGAGCTCGGAGTAGAGACGCTGCTCCTTCATGTTCAAAGGGAGATGGTTCAGATATCTGTCTCCGTTTAGAGGTTTTCCGGTTTTCGTTTGGTCGTCAATAACTGTTTAATTATTCACTATTGACACATTGAAAACGTCTTTCTTAGGAGAGGTGATTCTGTGTTGGACAGGAATTCTGACTTGAATTGTGCAGCAGTGAGTTTGTCACTGTACTCGTTTTCTATGTGTTATAAATAAAGTTGTGTTAAAAAACAAACATCTGTAGTCTAGTGTGAATCAGACGGGAACTTCCAGTTCTGACAAGTGAAGCCAATGCGGAAGTGTCTTAAAACTTTAATTCTCTCTGATGTCCACCAGGGGGCGACTCCTCTGGTTGTATAGAAGTCTATAGAAAATGACTCTACTTCTCTCGATTTATTCCCTCAGTAAACATTGTAAACATGAGTTTATGTCTCAATCTCTAGTTTCAAGTCTTCTTCAATACAGCATGATGTTCATTTAGTACATGATGGTCCATTTAGAGTCACACAGACCATAAAGCAGGGGATGCTTTAGGGCGGGGCTACACAGTGATTGACAGGTCTCTACCAGAACACGTTTGACTTTTCCTAAATCCTTATGAACTCTCCTTCACATGTTTCCTTTACCTCATGATGTTTTCCATTGAGGTCAAGGAGAAGTGGTTAGGAAAGGACATAGGACGTCACTTTGTGAACTATTCCACCGCAGCCTCAGTGTGGATCAGAAGAATATCAGCCTGATGTCTGCAGGTTAGTGTCAACACAACTTTCACATCATATTAATCTCAGAACAGAAGTAAATAATGGTGTCTGACCTCAGAGTCTCCAGTCTACAGTCTGGACTCTCCAGTCCAGCAGACAGCAGCTTCACTCCTGAATCATACAGGTTGTTTACACTCAGATCCAGTTCTCTCAGATGGGAGGGTTTAGACTTCAGAGCTGAGGCCAGAGAAGAACAGCCGATCTCTGACATCCAGCAGTCCCACAACCTGAATAAAGAATAAATGATGAAGATCAGAATCCATTTATAATCCAATCAGATGTGTTGATGTGTTAAACGTGCAGCTCAACATGACTCTGTCCTCATCGATGAGCTTTTCTCTTTGTCTTTGTGTTATTGTGGATCATCATCATGTCAGCCTTCTACACACATCATCCACATGTCACCTCAACATTCAGACACCTGTTGATGTCAACACAGGTCAACACCATGCTGCTGGTCTCAGTCAAGTCTGGAACTAGAGGATCAGGACTATATAGATCCTTTAAACAGCTGCTTTAAGGATCAGGATCAGATCAGACCTGTTGGACTCAAAGACAGTTCATTATTTCATTCATTACATGACCTTCTTTCTGTATCTGGTAGCTTCGTAAATTTATGTCATGAACAGGAGAGGTACACATTTGTTCAAATGTGTATTAAAACAAGAATTATATGCCATATGTTAATCCAAGAGTTACCAATAACTCTTGGATTAACATATGGACATATGAGTATTCTATTGAAAAATAACTCCTCAGTAAATAATACAGTATTTACTTAACAGAGGTTCGGTATACAGGCAAGAAGTCAATTCAGGCAAACAAATCCAAAACAGGGGCAAGGCAAAAGGCAGTCAGGGAAAACCACAGTCAAAAACCAGGGAAAAAAAGACCACAAGGGGAAAAATGCTGGAACGCTAGACAGAGGGCAGAGACAGAGGGGACCACACAGACTAAATATACTAGGGAGGAGGAGGGGTACTGGGGAACAGGTGAAGTTGATCAGGGCGGGTAAAGGTTATTACACTGGCGGTGAACACACAAGGGCTCAGAACGCCGACACGACAACTGGAAGCACCAACACAGGAACTGGAGATGTGTCGGCTCGGATGGTCGATAATGGAACTGGGGAGGAATCTGCCATGCAGCTGCGCAGCTGAGATTTTGGGTCGCTGGGCCACTTTGGGAACTAACCTCTCTTTTCACCATGACTATTTATAGGATTGGACCGGTGGCTTACCGATTCACGGCTCGCTAATTCGACACTACGAAGCCCTCCAGAGGCCAGGCGCATTCCATGGAACAGGCCAGAGACTTGGAGAGCAGCGTGCACAGAACTGTGGTCGGCTGAGTCGATTTGTGGCCAGTTCGTACCGTTAAGGCCGAAGAAACCACTGAGGCAAGGCCTCAAAAGCTTGACCAAAGACGGAACAGTTCCAAAAACCGGTGAAGCTGATCAGGGCAGGGAAAGGTAACCACACTGGCAGTAGGCAGGGAACTAAACAATAAAACAAGAAACAAACTGACTCAAAAGCAAAAACATGACACCTGTCATTTAAACAACAGTTAGACCTGCTGTCAACAAGAACTTGGAAACAAGTTAGAACCTTAAACATCTATAGTATGATGATGTCATTCATAATCAACACTTGTTGAAGAGCCACTTCCACTATGACTGGTCTCAGCTGACATCTTGTTCTAGTAATTACAACAGAGACTTGTGTTCTGAAAGCCTGCTATGTGGAGGCGTTTGGGCCTGTGTGAGGCTGTTGCTCATTACTCTGAGCTCTGCTTTAATCTCACCACAGCAGCTGTGTGGTTGTCTCTGGAGCAGCCTCATCAGCTTCTGATGTCATGAAGATCACCACAGTTCACAACTTCACCGTTATTCAGCATTGCATTCAAGTCTCTGTTTACACAGAGTTAGTATCTGCTGTCATCAGATCTTCATCCTCCTCCTTCATCCCCCTCACATCACCTTCACTGACTGATGGACCACAGTGAGAGCCTGTGGAAGCTAAACACTCTCCTGTCAATCACTTCATTTCTCTAATTTCTGTTTCTGTATATTCAGCTTTTGTTTTCAGGCAAATCCTGAAACCTTTCAGTCAGTGAACTGACCTCAGAGTCTCCAGTCGACAGTGAGGACTCTCCAGTCCAGCAGACAGCAGCTTCACTCCTGAATCCTCCAGGTGCTTGTAACTCAGGTCCAGCTCTCTCAGATGGGAGGGGTTGGACTTCAGAGCTGAGACCACAACTTCACAGTGAGTCTCTGAGAGACGACAGGCAGAAAGACTGTCGTGACAGAAATATTAAAAATATTATGAAAGAGGTCACTTAATATTTACTTCCTGCTTCCTGTTTGGATGAACATTATCTCTTCACATCAGTGGTTCAGCTGATCTTATCTCACTGTGTTTCACATGAAACAATAACTCATCACTCTCTCTACCTGCAGACTTTAATCTTTGTTGTCATTAAATTGAGGTTTCCATAATGTCCAGTCTGTCAGTGTGATATGATCCCATGTCTGTCTCCACAAAGTTAGCATGAGGCCTTCTTGATGAAAAAAACATTCTAACAACTCAGTGAAAAACTGATCTCTCTTTCTGCTGCTGTCATGTTGACCTCCATCAAAGGAAAAATTCAGTGACTGCTGAAGAACGTCACAGGACTGAAACTATTTTTTATATAAATATACATAATTGTACACATATATGTACATATGTATCAGCATTTGAAACATCAAGAACATCTGTGACAAAATACAACTGACTTATAATTTTTTATTAAACAACTGGAACACTATTTTAAGAATATGAATTTCATAGTCTCTATATTTGAATAACTGAACTACTGATCTACACTGACTCATGAAGTTCATCACATCTGAACTTACTCAGCTTTTCTGCAGTTCCTCACAGCTGGAATCAGTCTCCGTCGTCCCTCCAGTGATGTGTTGTACTTGTTCAGGTCTAACTCATCCAGAACCTCCTCTGACATCTGCAGCATGTAGGCCAGAGCTGAGCAGTGGATCTCTGAGAGAATTTCTTCTGATCTGTTCTCTGACTTCAGGAACTCTTGGATCTCCTGATGTACTGAGAGCTCGTTCATCTCCATCAGACAGTGGAAGATGTTGATGCTTCTGTCAGGAGAGATGTTCTTACTGTTCATCTCCTTCAGGTTCTTGATGGCTCTCTGGATGGTTTCTGGACTGTTGTCTGTCTGACCCAGCAGGCCTCCTAAGAGTCTCTGGTTGGACTCCAGAGAGAGGCCATGAAGGAAGCGGACAAACAGGTCCAGGTGGCCATTTTTACTTTCAAGGGATTTCTCCATGGCTCTCCACAGGAAGTCATCCAGAGATGAATACTCGTAGTCTTCTCCCATAAAGTCCTCCAGTACCTCTTCTCCCATGAAGTCCTCCAGTACCTCTTCTCCCATGAAGTCCTCCAGTACCTCTTCTCCCATGAAGTCCTCCAGTACCTCTGTCTTCCTGGTTGTGAAACAGTGGAACATGTAGACTGCAGCCAGAAACTCTTGAACACTCAGATGAACAAAGCAGTAGACAGTTTCCCCGAAGATCACGCTCTCTCTTTTGAAGATCTCTGTACAAACTCCTGAGAACACCGAGGCCTCCGTGACATCAAGACCACACTGCTCAAGGTCTTCTTGGTAGAACATGATGTTTCCTTTCTCCAGATGTTCAAACGCCAGCCTCCCCAGCTTCAGAAGGACTTCCCTGTCAGCCGCCGTCAGCTCCTGAGGACTCTTCTCGTGTCCCTCATGGTACTTCTGCTTCTTCCTCTTTGTCTGGACCAGCAGGAAGTGTGAGTACATGTCAGTCAGGGTCTTGGGCAGCTTTCCTCTCTGGTCTGTAGTCCACATGTGGTCCAGAACTGTAGCAGTGATCCAGCAGAAGACTGGGATCAGACACATGATGTGGAGGCTCCTGGATGTCTTGATGTGTGAGATGATGCTGCTGGACAGCTCTTCATCACTGAACCTCCTCCTGAAGTACTGGTCCTTCTGGGGGTCGGTGAAGCCTCGTACTTCTGTTACCCTGTCAACACGTCTACGAGGGATCTGATTGGCTGCTGCAGGTCTGGAAGTTATCCAGACGAGAGCCGAGGGAAGCAGGTTCCCCTCGATGAGGTTCGTCAGCAGCACGTTGACCGACGCCTTCTGTGTGACATCAGACACGACCTCATTGGTGATGAAATCCAGTGAAAGTCTGGTTTCATCCAGACCATCAAAGATGAACACAACGTTACAGACAGAGAGCTCCTCTGCTGTGATCTTCTGTAATGTTGGATGGAAAACATGGATCAGCTGGAGAAGACTGTACTGCTCATCTTTGATCAAGTTCAGCTCCCTGAACGACAGCAGAACCACCAGACTGACATCTTGGTTCTCCAAACCCTCGGCCCAGTCCAGAGTGAACTTCTGCACCGAGAAGGTTTTTCCAACGCCGGCGACGCCGTTGGTCAGAACGACTCTGATGCGTCTCTGTTGGTCAGCGGAGGCTTTAAAGATGTCGTGGCACTTGATCGGAGTGTCATGGAGGCTCTTCTTCTTGGAAGCGGACTCAAGCTGCCTCACCTCATGTTGGGTGTTCACCTCTTCACTCGGTCCCTCTGTGATGTAGAGCTCAGTGTAGATTCTGTTGAGGAGGGTTCCACTTCCTGTTTCATCACTTCCTTCAGTCACACGTTCACATCTCTCCTTCAGACTGATCTTATGTTCCTCTAAAACCTCCTGCAGACCACCGTCTCCTGAAACAGAGAAACCAGAGAGAACATATGAAGAAGATATGATATTGATTTGACTCAAACAATCAGTAAACAATAACATCAGCTGATATCTGAACCTACAAACGGGGACTCGTGAGTGAAAGTAGCTTTCAGTGAGATTCAGTTGGAAGCTACTAGAGTAGTGAGATGTGAACACAGAGACACCAGCACAGACACTGTTGGTCCAGTCAGTGTAGCTACAGACGTGGCTTTGGTTTGAGGGAGGAGACCGTCTCTGTCACGGTGCTGGGATTCTACATGGTCGGTTTCCTGTTTTATTTTGAAAGATCACTTTACTTCCTGATCTGCTCTTTGAAACACACCGCGGCTCCGTCAACCAACAGACGAGGAGCGTCTATGAACCAATGAGAGCTTCTTCCTTTGTGTGTTCACATCCTTCAATCCAACAAGAGTCTGTATGAAAACAACACGTCCTGTTTCCAGACATGAAGACATCAGCAGAGAAATGGACAGTCTTACTTTGGACTCTTCTGGTCTCACTGGCTGTCTGCAGTCCAGCTCTGGTTCTGGTTCTGGACTTCGGCTCCTCCTCACAATCATGACTCCTCCTCTTCCTGTAAAGACATTTCTTTAGAACTAGAATGATTTGTTGGTTGTTAAACATCCAGATGTGGACTAAAGTGTGTAGAAGCTCAGATGTTCACAGAGAACAGTTAAAGTCTTACTTTCCTCTTTGAATTCAGCGTTCAGTCTGTAATGAAAATGTTCTTTGATTTCAACTCTCCTGCTTTCATCAACTCTAATCAGCTGCTTTTCCTCTCAGGCTGTCTGATGAAACATTGAGTGATCTGTCTGTAGTTTGTTGAGAACTAACTCAACACTTCCTGCAGCTCCTTCACAGTAAAGGTCCTCCATTAGAGAGCTGATCAGGTCCTTCGCTGTCTCTTTTGGCAGCTTCTCTTCAGGTCTGTTTCATTGCTTCCTGACTGCCAGCTGCAGTTAACACAGTGGATAAGTCTACCTAGGTGTGTCTACCTGCAGGTCCCAGCTATGGATACCAGGTAGTAGCCTCTTTGATCTTCTCACCGTTAGCCGAGTGTACCCAAAGTTAACTGCTCCATTGATCCGTGTTTGGGTTCTATGTTCTGCAGGTCAGAGGGAGGGGAGCACATTCTGTGTTTAGTGTTTGTCTTCCTGTCTGAGACTTTCTGGTCAGAGTGCACTTTGTTGCCCTCAAAGGCTTCTGTTGACAGACTCTCCTACCTCTCCCTCTTTCCTATCTGGAGGTTGTTGAGCCTCCTTGTCATTGTGCTCGCTCACCAGCTACACCGACTGTCTTAAACAGTTTGTTGTGCTAGTTGAATTCCTCTTATTGCTAGATGTTGCAGCGGTTAGTCCACAGCTCATGTCTGGATTTCCTGGCCTTGTTTGTTCATTTGTAAAGAGAGCAGGCAGCTACCTTGAGCCTACGCTACAGTTGGTATTAGCTAGCTTCTGTGATCACAGCTGGAGGTTCTGGTCGTGTTCTGTGAGCCACAGACATTCAGGTGAGCAGGCTCGGTTGGATTAGCCTGACTAGCTAGCCGTTTGTTTGCCTGTTTTCATTTGTGTGTTAAGATCTGCTAGATGTTCTGATTAGTGGTCTGGTCACAGTTCTCTCTCAGATTTCCGAGCTGGACCCTTTATTACCCTTTTGAAGTGGGACACACTTATTTCTTTAGTGAGCTCCTGCAGCCCCGCCTTCTGAAGTTCCATCCTCACCTACTTTCTTTGGAGGACCTAAAGTGCTGCTGGACAGACCCAAGAGCATCAGCTCAACGTGACAGGGATGAAGGACCCGGGCCTCCATGCGTGACGCAGGAGAACATGGTCTGGTCCACATGCCCCTGGTAGACCAGTGTGTTACCCTCCTCCCTCCAGATGAGGCGCTGAAGGACCAGGCCTGCTGTCCAAGGCCACAGTGTTGGGTAACGGACAGCCTTCACAGCTTGTGATATTTGTCTGGCATTATAAACTCCCTCTCTGTTCTCCTCCTCACCCATCAATGGTACAGCCAGGGGGAGTGTGAAGGGGGAGAGCTGGCTGACACAAACGACTCAACACTTCCTGCCTTTGGTTTAATAACAAGAGAACTGGGTCGATTGACGTCCACTTTCTTCGTGACGCAACGTCAGGTGAGGCTCAGAAAGGCGTCTGTGTCAGACGCCTGCAGGCAGACCCTACGAAAGCTACCAGTTGTTTGGGCCAAAGACAGAGAGGACATTGGGGCCCAGGAAGGAGTCTAGCAAGCCGTAGAAGTCAAGGGCCATCGGGGGAGGGGCATGGGAGCCTCAGCTCAGCGCTCCAGGTGTTCACAGCACCTAAATCCAGCCCCACAGCCCCACAGCACAGCAAGGATGCTGCAGGCAGTTGGCATCAGCCCAGGAGTGACCAACCTCCACCACGCCTTCATAAACCTCAGGACACATGCTGAGGACTGGGAGCCGACGGTGGGCAGACTTTCACTGCAGCACTTGAACTACCATTCCAATGATGCATGGGTTTCAAACACCATGTTACAGGGTAAAGGTTCATCGCCGGCCCCCAAGGCCTTCA
>CM051704.1:22168313-22175813 GCA_028022725.1 Lycodopsis pacificus | reverse complement strand
ATCTTCAGGCTCTTTCCTCACAAGATGAGGTAACTTCATATCTATTTTTTGTCAAAACAGCTTCAATGACGAAATCAAATGTTTGATGAATAAATGAATGAATATCTTCTGATTTCATGTTTATTTTTTGTTCCATCTTTAACCCTTCATGTTTCTGAGTAGATGTATTATGACAGGCTGAACACACTGATCCGTCCTCTTTGTTTACGCCTCCATGCGTCCACTGGTTACCTCGTGTTTAACGTCACATTGCAATGAATTGTGGGTAATTCCCTCAGGCTACGTCAGCACCGTGCTGACTTACAGAAAGGTTCATAAAGGGCTCAACATGTCTGCCAGAGACTCAAACACTCGATGTGACAGTGGGACAGAACTGAACCCTCACGCCTCAAAGTCCGTGAGTCCGTAAGGGGGGACTTTGTGATTTGGCCACAGAGAAGTACGCATATTGAGTGAGGCTGTGACTCCATCAGCTTCAGGCGGAGTGTTTTTACAGCGCACGCCGTGTGTTGGGTCGGTCTGCGTCTGAGGTCCGACGGGAAACAGCAGCCGGCGCCAAGAGATCCGGTGGATTTTGACGGCTAATCAGCAGAAACATTTTGATTAATTTAGGAACAAACAAATACAAAAGCCAATGGAATGTAGTTTAGAAATAAATACATATGAATCTTAATACATTTAAAATATTCACACCAGAGTGGAAAGTAAAAACAAATCAAAACATGGAAGTAAAGTCTCAAATGTATAAAATAAAATATTCTTTCATAACAGCGTGAGTCGTGAGGAAGGAGTGTGAGCACTGCGACTGTCTCCAGGTGAAGACGACTTGTTAGCTTCGTATGTGTCCCAGGTAGAGCTGCTTAGGAGGCAGAAGAAGCCTTTTCTTTAATATTTGTAGGCGTCTTAAAAGACAAAGGACTTGACTCTCAGTGGCCCCAATACCCCTGCTCATAACTTTGTGATTAACTATACATTTGTTTATGTACAAACATTAAATACAAAGAGAAATGGTAAGGGTCTCTGGGAGGACAATGTCAGTCGGTCCAGACTGACATTAGATGGATGAAATCCCCAGATCTAAAACTCATGTATCATTTCGTCATAAACAAAAACGAAACCAGTAGTCTAGAGCTCCACGGGCATGAGGTCATGCACATCTCACTGAAAGCGTAAATATCTGAAGTCAAAGCCTGACCATCTGTCTACGTATCCGTCGTCTTTCTGTTCGCTGTAATCCTGCAGGGTTTCCAGCCGACGCACTCTCTGGGAGGAGGCACCGGCTCGGGCATGGGCACCCCGCTGATCAGCAAGACCCGGGAGGAGTACCCCGACCGGATCACGAACACCTTCAGCGTCATGCCCTCACCGAAGGTATCACGTACTTGGTATCTGTCTTGTTTTGCTTTCTTTTTCTCGTGGTGAAGCAGCACTCCGAGGTATTTTAACACACGGACCAAAGCTTTTCTGGAACCTTTCACTTTACATCTGATCTCCTTTTGAGCCGCCAGGTGTCGGACACCGTGGTGGAGCCACCCTGTCCGTCCACCAGCTGGTTGAGAACACAGGCGAGACCTACAACGAGGCCCTTTACGACATCTGCTTCCGCACAAGCTCACGACGCCCGCCTACGGCGACCTCAACCACCTGGTGTCGGCCACCATGAGCGGCGTGACGACCTCGCTGCGCTTCCCCGGCAGCTCAACGCAGATCTCCGCAAGCTGGCCGTCAACATGGTGCCTTTCCCCAGACTGCACTTCTTCATGCCGGGGTTCGCTCCTCTGACGGCGCGGGGCAGCCAGCAGTACCGAGCGCTCACCGTCCCCGAACTCACCCGGCAGATGTTCGACGCCAGAAAGATGATGGCGGCCTGCGACCCTCGCCACGGGCGATACCTGACCGTCGCCACCATCTTCCGCGGGCCCATGTCCATGAAGGAGGTGGACGAGCAGATGCTGAACGTCCAGAACAAGAACAGCAGCTACTTCGTGGAGTGGATCCCCAACAACGTGAAGGTGGCGGTCTGCGACATCGCCCCCCGGGGGCTCAAGATGGCCGCCACCTTCATCGGCAACAGCACGGCCATCCAGGAGCTGTTCAAGCGGATCTCGGAGCAGTTCTCGGCCATGTTCCGCCGGAAGGCTTTCCTGCACTGGTTCACGGGCGAGGGCATGGACGAGATGGAGTTCACGGAGGCGGAGAGCAACATGAACGACCTGGTGTCCGAGTACCAGCAGTACCAGGAAGCCACCGCCAACGACGGCGAGGAGGACGAGATCATCGAGTAAGGAGTCGAACATGTCCGGTAAAACTCCTGAGAGAGCACCGGTAGAGTGATTCTGGGACGTCAGAGTAAAAGCATCAATACAATCGTATTAAGTTTCTTTCTCACCGCGTTACTAAATGCAGGAGTAGCGTTCAGGTCTGTTCCAGGACCTGAACTCCCGTCACTGTACTCACACAACACCACGTCAGACACGTTAATCTGAAGATTTACAGAATATGAAGTTGTCCAGAGGCTGCACCGTTCATCATCCACACTGTGTCTACAGCCCAGAATAATAATGTAAGTGTTTAACTGTTGATCCTCCAACAGGAGCTGCAATGCAGAGCGGCAGTTTGACGAGCCAATCAGAGAGCAGGAAGACAACTTAAGCCCAATCGATTAACGGCAGAGGCGGGTCGTCGTCTGGAAGAAGTAAAAATTAAATGAAAAAAAGTCTGTTGTGTGAATTAAGAAGTATCGTTCAACAAAGATATCATTATATTACATGTAATATGTTTAAAATGTAAGTCTAATATGAAACACGTTTACTGTTTTTATGAGCAAATGGATCCAAACTTCAGCTCAACTGGACAGAACCTTTCCTCATTTTATTTCTCTGTAGTTGTATTGAAGATGAATTCTGCTTTATTTCGGGACGACTGATCTCTTTGCAGACTGTTTCTCCTCATTGATGAATAAAATGGGTGGTGTTTAGGACTTTATGTTGTGCTGAAAAGTAAACCGACAAACTAAAAGAAAACATTAACTCTGACGTTCACGATGGATCTTTGATGACTCGTTCCTGCTGAAGAATGTGGTTCATTGTGACCTCTAGTGGTCAGAAGTAGAAACTACAACTAAGAGAGAGTCGGGTAACTGAAAACCATCACACAGGAAACACGTTGGGTCAACTCAACTGTTTTCATTCACTCAACTTAATACACAGGTTGTATTTAACTTGAGTCAACTTAAAGTCTTATAAACATCAGTTCCTCTGGAATTTGAGTTGAAGTTTCTAAAAATGACAGTACATATTGTACTTTATACTGGACTACATCTCAGAGGTACATATTGTACTTTTTACTGTACTACATCTCAGAGGTACATGTACTTTATACTGCACTACATCTCAAAGGTACATATTGTACTTTTTACCTTACTACAACTTAGAGGTACAAAAAAATAGAAATATTAAATAGTGCAATTAAAACTTTTTTCTGTCTTTATCATTGTTGGAATGCTGTTAAGCATTCCAACTATTGTTCTTCGAATCTTTATTCCACTATTTCTTCCGTCCCCCGTTTCGTCGGCACGCTTCTTCTCCTTCATATTTTAAGCTACAGAAACCGTTCAACTCTCAAAATGTTCAGCTTTTTCAGCAGAGGGGTGCTATATCTCTTCATATTTCTAACCTTTAAACTTTTTGAATTATTAAGCTTTTAGCAACTTTTTTTTGAATGGGTTTCAATGGAGAAGATTTTCAAATCCTCTTAAACTGCTTCAACTTTCAAATCCTTCAACTTCCTCATACTTTCAGCTACAGACACCATTTCAACTTTCAAATGTTGAGAAAACCCTGAACTATTCGTGGGACATACAGCTTTCTGATATCTTTTAAACTTTTTGAACTGCAGCAATTTAACTTTTATGATTTTTCAGCCCTTTTCTGACTTTATAATGGGTGTGTATTGCGCAGCTTAGAGTGCTTGAATTTCCGAGTATCCTTAAACGCCTCATCTTACCTTCACTACGGAACAAACCAGGCCTCCCCACATTGTTATCTGAGTCATTGACCGGTAAGTAGCACAATGTGCTTCTATACTCAACTTTAAAAATGAAGCTTCCACATTTTACAATTGCGTTACAAGTGGTTTCTAACTCAAACAGGGTTCACAATAAGCAAGAAGAGTAAACATTTTCCCGGTGAACCAAAGACAAACTGTATTGTTGTTAGCATAGCTGCTAACGTTCGTCATACGGCTCCTTCCGGTTTAGTACGGGACTATAAACTGTTCATAGTCTCGCTTCGTGTTGTAGTGCGAGCTCGTAGCATGAACGGAGCCAATTATACTCCATGTGCTGTGCGCTGCATTATTCTCAGAAACGCCAGAGGGCGAAAAAACGAAATGAACTGTGAAGAATTAAAAAGACGAGTGAAGAATGAAGTCATGTAACGGCTGTGCAGCTGACGTGCATGATGCTAGACCAGAGATTAGTTCACTGATCGGTTTCACACAAAGCTAAACCATACGACAAATGTCTGACAATCTGAGACTTTCTTGACTTGCAAAATAAATATAAAATTCACAAACATATGTGTAATTCATAGCACAATTCAAACTGGATGAAATAAACATTTATCTCTCGCCGTTAAAGTAAAGTCCCACAGGACACTGTAAAGGGCGTGACTTCATCTCTCTATTAAACTGACAATAAACCACTAAGCTAATTAACAGGTTATTTCTAATGTAAAACGAGTCTTTTTCATCAAACTATCCTGACAACAATATGTTTGCTGTGGTAACATTACAGTCAGAGTGTTTTATAACTGTTTGTTAGTTTTACCAGCAGCTAAAGCTGTTCAATTATTATTCTGGCCACTTTATGTGTCAATGTGTAAATCTGTAACAGAAAGTGACCAATAGACATGATTATACACACGCTTTGTGATCTTGAATTAGACCTTAATGTACAAATAACCTTTGTTCATATAATGCTGATAGTATCGTTCTGTAGTAATCCACTAATATAATGCAGGCCCTATAGGAACATGACTTTATATATTCAGTATACAGAGACATTAGATAATCCATTATTAGTCCACAGTGAGCCCTCACATAGAGCTGAGATGGAGCTGTTTCCCTGCTGAAAATGCGTTGGAATGCTGAAAACTGAAATGAATTGCAAAAACATTGCTGAAAATAGATATCCAATTCAAAAACAAGTGCAAAAAGCTTAATAATTCAAAAAGTTTAAAGATTACAAATATGAAAAGTCATATCACACCTCTCCTGAAAGAGCTGAACATTTTGATATTTGAACTGTTTCTGTGGCTTAAAATAATTCCATCGGTAGTGATATTTGTTGTAGTAGTAGTAGAAGTTGTAGTCGAAGTATCAGTAATTAGAAGAAGAAGTAGTGGAATGAACTATATATATAACTATATATAGTTATACATACATATATATACTATATCTATTTTCAGCAATGCTTTTGCAATTCATTTCAGTTTTCAGCATTCCAACGCATTTTCAGCAGGAAATGCTTTTTCTAGTTAATCTTCCTCTTCATCGTCTTCTTGTTTCTTCTTTTCTCCATTTTATCTTCCAATCTTTCTCTCCCTCCTCGTCTTCTCTCCTGACGTCATCATTTCCTGTAATTGTCACGTGCAGCCACCAGGAGGAGCTGCAGGACAAACTGTTTAACAGCCTGACTGAGCGACCTGATGAACAGTTGTACTACCATAACCATGGAAGGACTGTAGTTCTTTAGCCTCTTCATGTGGTTGTTTTGTGTCGTTTTGTGGTTGTCTATTTTCTCTAAGTTGTATCTTGTAGACGTTTTTGTGTCACTTTGTCGTCTTTTTGAATCTCTTTTGAGTCATTGTTTCGTCTATTTGTTGTTGTTTTGTGTCTCTTTGTATTTTTGTGTTTCTTTGTGTCTTTTTGCATCTTTTGTAGGTGAAGCTCAGGGGCCCCCTGACACTTTAAGGGCCCCTGAGCCCGTACCAGGTCGGCATGTACAGTAATCCATCCATGCCAATAATTGAATATAAGACTACATATATAAGAAGACTCTGACGTTACGCACTAATGCATTCAGCCGGTGTTTCAAGGGCAGGTGTGTGTGTGTGTGTGTCTGTGTGTGTGTCTGTGTGTGTGTGTTAGTGTGTGTCTGTGTGTGTGTTAGTGTGTGTGTGTGTGTGTGTCTGTGTGTGTGTGTGTCTGTGTGTGTGTGTGTGTCTGTGTGTGTGTACTCCAATGAATAATTCTACATCTTGGCTTCTTCTTTCCTACAAAACCTCAAATGGAAAATCTTGGAGATATTTGCAAAGCCAGCAACTTTTTGAATATGTGTTTTAGTCAATTAACGTGCCGTTGAGATAAATAGCCGCCCCTAACGAGCGACCTCAGATAATTGGCTGCGGCTAACGAGGAGGCTGTGATTAGCGGCCGTCTGTAACTCAGATGAGTGGATAATGTTAACGAGAATACTGCTCTGTGATCGACTGCCAAAGCGCTGCAGAGGCCGGCCGAACGCCAGATGGGTTAATTGGCAATTACAGGAACAAAAAAAGTGCTTTGCTCCGAGTGCTGTATTGAATATTCAGAGAGGCTGCTGGTCGTTTCCAGAAAGCCGACTGAGGTTCTGTCTCTACTTTCACGTTGCTTCTGTCACCCAAACAGAGACAGACATTCTCTCCGTCTTCTGGCTTCAACCTTAATCTTTCCCTCTGTTCCTTTTACATAAAACGTACCGAATGCAGCAGCCTAATATATATCAGAAAGAGCTTATTTTCTGCTGCCAGGGTAGACTCACAACATGGTGGAATTAGCAGGCTAAACAACTGACGGCTGGTCACAGAAAATGATCCAAACAAAGTTGTTACTTACCCGTTGATAGCGATGTTCTTTATTACGCTGTGACTAGAGAGTGTGAATGAAGCATCTAAGTTATTTATACTCATTTAGTGGCAGACTAGTTAGCTAGCTTGCTAATTATATCATTCTTTCATGGCAACTTCACACTGATTACAGGAAATGAGCTAACTAGCCAGCTCTGGAGATGGAGAAGCTAGCTAGCTAACTAGCCAGCTCGAGAGAGGGAAAAGCTAGCTAGTTATCTAGCCAGCTCTGGAGACGGACAAGCTAGCTAGCTAACTAGCCAGCTCTAGAGAGGGAGAAGCTAGCTAGTTATCTAGCCAGCTCTGGAGACGGACAAGCTAGCTAGCTAGCTAACTAGCCAGCTCTAGAGATGAAGAAGCTAGCTAGCTAACTAGCCAGCTCTGGAGACGGAGAAGCGAGGTAGCTCGTTAATGGTCGGCTAATATTCTCCTGTTGGTTAATGTTAAGTTTCTACAGTAACACATGCTGAACACATCGAGAGAAACTCGTATTTTCTTGAACCATTCTACAAAAAACAAGCCATATATATATATAAATATATCTACATATATACTGTGTATATATCTACGGATGTGTGTTCTTTTAGTTCCACTGCTGCTCAGACTGAGAAGA
>CM051704.1:22100813-22163313 GCA_028022725.1 Lycodopsis pacificus | reverse complement strand
TGGTCCACAGGAGCATCCTGTCCGACTACTGCACCGACGACAAGAGCAAGAGGATCCTGCAGAGGCTGGTGAGTGAGACCTTTATTCCTCCGGAGGCTGTGAAGACGAACACGCTTCAGCTCACAAACCTTTTCTTTCTCAAGACATCTGATTATTTCTGAGAGAGGAAGTTCATTCTTGACATTAAATACGAGGAAGTTAATCAGACGTACAAATCTCTGAAAGTATAAATCTTTGTGTCGCTTGTGGACGAAGTAGACGTCTCTCGTTGGTTTGTGGACGTTTTGAAGCCTCCAGTTCGGCTTTTAGTCGTCGCCATCTTGTTTTTTATCAACCAGTGAACAGGAAGTGACCATACATGGACTGAGGAGGAGACGTAGAGACGCCGTATACGTCTCTGGTAGAGACCTGTCAATCAGCGTGTAGCCCCGCCCTAAAGCATCCCCTGCTTTGTGGTCTGTTGACTCTAAATGGAGCATCAGTTTAACTTCCTCACGTCCGATAAAGAGCAGCAGCTCTACCCACACGGGGTTAATGACCAGCTGTCACCTTCCTCTCATCATCACCACCCAACAATGACCTCCAGTACAAACTGCTGTGTGTATTGTGTGTATGTGTGTATTGTGTATATGTGTATTGTGTATATATATATATATATAATAATATAGGATGCAGGAAGAGACGCTGATTAGAATGTGAGAAGCTCTAAAGACGTTCTCTGCTCACGGTCTGCGTCTCATCGACTGGTTCTGTGTCGTCAGTAGACGATCAGAGGTCAAAAGCTTCTAGTGGCCCGCTGTCTTATCTCCTGCTGCATTGTGGGTAAAAACACTGATAACAAGACTCTGTTCTCTCTCTCCCGCGCTCTCTCTCTCTCTCTCTGGATTTATCGCTTCTCTGTTTCAAGTTCATCGCTCTCTTTTCACCCATCTTTCTTTCTCTCTCATCCCTCCTTTATTTTCTCTCTCATCCCTCCTTTATTTTCTCTCTCATCCCTCCTTTCTTCTCTCGTACAGCCTCATGTAAAGCTCACCTCGCACCATCAACCATTCATTGAACTCGGATCGGTTCCAGTCAGACGAGTTTTTAAATGAGTGAATGCAGTTTAAAGGTAGCAGAGGTCTGTATAGCACGATGTTCTAATCTGTCCATAGATCAAACTAAATGATACTTTTCCTTTAAGTATTTGATGTTGTATCAGGACGTGTTAAAGCTGCATTATCTCTAGTGGCCACCAGGGGGCGACTCCTCTGGTTGTATAGAAGTCTATAGAAAATGACTCTACTTCTCTCTTGATTTATTCCCTCAGTAAACATTGTAAACATGAGTTTATGTCTCAGTCTCTAGTTTCAAGTCTTCAAACTAATGCTGCTCACACACCGGGCGCGTTTTTTGATTGACGCGCGTCGAGATTACATACAAAGTCTATGCACAGACGCGATGAGATTAAAAATCGCGGCGCGCCAGTCTCATCGCGTCTGTGCATAGACTTTGTATGTAATCTCGACGCGCATCAATCAAAAAACGCGCCCGGTGTGTGAGCAGCATTAGACAAATGAAAGATGGCGACGGCCAAGAATCGGTGGAGTTCCCCTTTAAGTCTGGAAACATTTTCTCGTCTTCTTTAACTTTTTTTATCTGAACAAACAATTGGGACGTTCCAGTGTGGTGATGAACCATATGTTGTTGTCGTTGTTGTCGTCATTGTTGTCGTTGTTGTTGTTGGTGTTGTCGTTGTTGTCATTGTTGTTGGCGTTGTTGGCGTTGTTGTTGCCGTTGGTGTTGTTGTCGTTGTTGTCGTCATTGTTGTTGTTGTTGTTGTCGTTGTGAGAGTAACGTTGAATCAAACTCTCTCACAGGTTCACAGGCTGTGATGTCACTTTGAACCTCTCAGAGATCCAAAGTGGAAACTGATGAAATCTCAAATAAACACAGAGATCCAAAAGTCAACAAACATTGGAGCGCTGAACTCCGTCCATCTCGTTGTTTGAAATGTTGCAGCAACATGTTGACTGAGACCAACCAGAGCGTTTGTGTTTCCAGAAGCTCGTTCAGCTCAGTAATGCGGGACAGATGCACCAAAACAGAAGCAGCGCTCGGCTCAGCTCTGCAGATCTCTGTAGAACTCGGATCTCTGTAGAACTCAGAGCTCTGTAGAACTCGGATCTCTGTAGAACTCGGATCTCTGTAGAACTCGGAGCTCTGTAGAACTCAGAGCTCTGTAGAACTCAGAGCTCTGCAGAACACAGATCTCTGTAGAACTCGGAGCTCTGTAGAACTCGGATCTCTGTAGTACTCGGATCTCTGTAGAACTCAGATCTCTGTAGAACTCAGATCTCTGTAGAACTCAGAGCAGAGCAGAACTCAGAGCTCTTACAATACCTTTGAATAACACTTGAGCACTTGGAAAATGCAGAAGTTTAAATTGAGGAAATTATAATGTGTTCTGGCTCATGGAGGACAGTGGTTCTCAGTGGTTCTCAGATGGTCTGGCTGTGGGATCCACCGTCATTCCTTAATGACAAGCCGCGACCCAAAGAAATTATTTTATGATTTTACTGTCACAACTGGAACATAGAACGTACTGCTCTGCAATGTCTTTCCTCGTCTCAGCCCCCTGTGTCATGGTGCATCTCACTCAGTCAGAATGCTCATATTTGATTGGCTGAGCTGCATCAGGTGATGTGATTCACTACCCAACGAAGCCTCTGCTGTTAAGTTTCGTTTCACGATGGTCACGTGCTCGCCCACTGACCAATCACAGCGCACTCTGCACCTCGCGGCAGAGCTGCACATGGACACTGAGCTGCACGTAATGCTGACGTAGCTATAGGCCGGAAGACAGGAGCTGTGCAATGAGAACATAAGATGATGGGGAAAGTATTTTGATAAATTATAATGCATGTAGTGTATTTAAGAAACATTATTAAATTATAAAATAGATCACTTAGTGATTCTGTTTAGGCCAGCAGAGAAGGCCTTGCTGGCCCACCACTGCATTTTGATGCTGGTACTTCTGTAGGACTTTCCTTGTAACAGAGTATTTCTACGCTGTAGTATGAGTACTTGTACTGAAGTAGAAGTGGACGATGCATCGATGGGTTGATTATGATCGGGATTGTAATAACGAGGAGAGATTATGACGTCAGGTTTTCTTCTGTTGAATTACTTTGTGAGTAAATCTGGAACACGTTTGAATGAGACGATCATTAAATAAGAGTTCTGGACAGCAGATGAGAGGCGGTGATGTCATGGGGATAAAAATACACTCTTGGGAAACTCGTTGGTCTCAGAGACGTGATGTGTGGGCGGACGGACACACGAGACCTCAGGAGGAGAGAAGAACTTCCTGCCTGAATGAAACTCCGTCTGACGGGAAACGAGTTCCCCCTGATGAAGTGAACAGCGTGTCATTTTAAAGACGCGTTATAATCACAAACACACGTCGGTCACTGCTGCAGGACACAGGAGAACCTCAAAGGGTTCCTGAGAGGAAGATGTGGAAGAAGAGGAGCAGCAGCTGAAGCTCCTGATGAGTCCACATGTAAAGAGCAAAGACAAGAGCCATGTGTAGCAGAACACGAATTATTAATAACCTTCATAGATGAGCGGAGGGATCACTGAACGGGCCTCGGAACAGGATCAGGGCCCAAAGTGTGAGGGGCCCCCAGGACTTCACAATACAACATGTCTCTCGAAGAGACTTAAGAGAGACACAAACAAGTACAGAGAGACACAAACAAGTACAAAGAGACACAAAACAACCTCAAAGAGACACAAACAAGTACAGAGAGACACAAACAACAACAAAGAGACACAAAACAACCTCAAAGAGACACAACCTGCCTCTTAACAGCGGCCGTGGCAGCGCTCTCTCCTGAGGACACGGTGAGTCTGTGGATCTCATTGAATGAATCCACTTCTTTCCGTCTCCGGTTGTGGACCGTGATGCTGCTGTCCCTGGTGTTCAGGACTTCGGTCTCTCGTAAACCGAGGTGCGTGGAGAGCTTTGTACCTCGCAGACTTCTTCACATCACATCAATCATGTGGTCCCTGCAGCTCTGCACATGGTTTCTGTTTGAAGCAGAAATCTGTATGTTTCTGGTGATCCTCTGACTATTTATGGTCTCGCCCTGTCGCTCCTCGTCTCTGGCTTTCTTCTGCCTATTTATGGCCGACGAGTTTTTAATGTTCCTTCACAGGGACGTACGTGAGGGAGCAGTAGGTTTACGAAGAGCTCCAGACCGCCAGCTCACCGGGAATCTAACGCGCTGCGTTCAGGTGCTGCTGAGTTTCAAACTCACAGTCTGCATGCAGGAGAGCTCTTCATGCAACGAGATCTTGAAGTGGCAAGAAGCAACTTTTATCAACCTCTGAGCCGGTCACAGGCTGTCTGTAAGAGGTGACGTCTCTCGTTGTTTGTGGACGTTTTGAAGCCTAGAGTCCACCAGGGGGCGATTGGACGTAATGACGGTCAGTCTGCACAAAGAGAAACCGTTATCAGTAGAAACCAAACGCGGTCGCGCTTTCTTAATCTGTGTTCAGCCACGACTGCTGCAACAGAAGGTCAGAGACTCAGATAAGAAAAGAAAAGAGAGCGCAGCAGAGCGCAACGAGGAGGCTTCAGGGTCACAACAAGACTCTGCTATTCTCTCTGAAGACCACCGCTGACCCCCAAACAGTTCCTAACCACGGCGGCGCGGAGCTGCAGCTCTGCGCTTCACGCCACAAAAACATCGACGCTAACGAGGATTTTACTCTGCAGCTCCTCGTTAAAGAGCTTCTCTCAATAGAAGAGGGTTTTCTGCTGCTGGGCTCAGTATCCTGTAGCCAGTGTAGCATGAAAGCATGCTGGAATTAGCAAGCTAGCTAGCCAGCTGCTAAGTGAGTGAAATTTAACAAATTAAGGCTTCATCCACACACTCTTTGTCTCATAACAGGAAAGCACATTATTACTGCGAAGACAAATGCCAACTTTGCGTAATAGTGTAGCATTAAAGCATGATGGAATTAGCAAGCTAGCTAGCTAGCTAACTAGCCACCCGCTAAACGAGTCACAGCTTTATGTGTCACACACACACACACACACACACACACACACACACACACACACACACACACACACACACACACACAGATGAGGTGTTATAAAGAGGTCAACAAGTTGAGGGTCTTCTTATTGTTATATTTATATTTTGTTACATTTATTGTTTTCTGGACATACAGGACATCCTTTCTAAAATGACATTTTGCCGCCTTAAGACTATTATTTGAAGCTCAGTCACATTTTGAATCACTTAAAGTTTGTTGATCTACTTTCTATCTCTTCAAAACAACGAACAAACCAAAATGAAGCGCTGATCTGCACAAAGTCTCATGTTTACATTCTTTGTTTGCTGATGAGCAAACTGTTTATCTAGAAGATGATGTCTCACAGCTAACATGTCCGGTTAGCACAGCGCTAACATGCAGGCTAGTCATTTAGATTAATAGTCCAATAGACAAACATAGCATTTGGTTTTGAAGATGTAAAGTAGAGCTTTAGCATGTTAGCATACAAAGCTAAAGAGGTGAATTTGGTTATTAGCTGGTTCTCTTGCTTGATCGTTGGACAGTTTGACGTGCTGCTGACGCTGCAGGAAACAGTCAGAGGACCAGTAGGGTTCTTCTTCTGGGGATCGTTAAGTTTTACACCAAATTTAAGTTCAATCGGTCCGATCGTCGTGGAAATATTTTAGTCTGGATATATTGTTTTGTTTTTCAAGTCACTTTGAGAAAAACATGTTTTTCTATCAGAGGTGTGGCTCGAGTCACATGACTCGTTAACCACAGAGCAGAAAGGCTCTTTTGTCTGCAGCCACAGTAAATACAGTAGGTGTGTGTGTGTGTGTGTGTGTGTAGGTGTGTGTGTGTGTGTGAGTGTGTGTGTGTGTGACGATGAACGGGAGTTATGACAGGATTTTTAAAGCCTGAAGCCAAAACACGACTCAGCACAAAGCAGCTTCATCTCCTTTAATGACATCATTGTGTCAGACTATTATGAGGCTCGTGAAATATTTACCTTCAGGACGCTAAAAACCACAACGTGCAGCTGCTGAGGAGCTCATTCAAAGCTGCTTCATGTCTTTGTGCCGAACCCGTCCCGTCATTAAAGGACGGAACCCGTCCCGTCGTTAAAGGACGGAACCCGTCCCGTCGTTAAAGGACGGAACCCGTCCCGTCGTTAAAGGACGGAACCCGTCTATTATTGTGTGTGTGTCTGTGTGTGAGTGTGTGTGTGACTCTGTGTGTGTGTGTGTGAGTGTGTGTGTGACTCCGTGTGTGTGAGTGTGTGTGTGTGTGTGTGTGTGTGACTCTGTGTGTGTGAGTGTGTGTGTGTGTGTGACTCTGTGTATGTGTGTGAGTGTGTGTATGTGTGTGTGTGTGAGTGTGTGTGTGTGTGTGTATGTGTGTGTGTGTGAGTGTGTGTGACTCTGTGTATGTGTGTGAGTGTGTGTGTGTGTATGTGTGTGTGTGTGAGTGTGTGTATGTGTATGTGTGTGTGTGTGAGTGTGTGTGTGTAACTGTGTGTGTGTGTGACTCTGTGTGAGTGTGTGTGTGACTGTGTGTGTGTGTGACTCTGTGTGTGTGTGTGTGTGACTGTGTGTGTGTGTGACTCTGTGTGTGTGTGTGACTCTGTGTGTGTGTGTGACTCTGTGTGTGTGTGTGTGTGTGTGTGTGTGACTCTGTGTGTGTGTGTGTGTGTGTGTGTGTGACTCTGTGTGTGTGTGTGTGTGTGTGTGTGTGTGTGTGTGACTCTGTGTGTGTGTGTGTGTGTGACTCTGTGTGTGTGTGTGTGTGTGTGTGTGACTCTGTGTGTGTGTGTGTGTGTGTGACTCTGTGTGTGTGTGTGTGTGTGTGTGTGTGTGTGTGTGTGTGTGTGTGTGTGTGACTCTGTGTGTGTGTGTGTGTGTGTGTGTGTGTGTGTGTGTGTG
The DNA here is from genome assembly GCA_028022725.1 of Lycodopsis pacificus. Taxonomy (NCBI): domain Eukaryota; kingdom Metazoa; phylum Chordata; class Actinopteri; order Perciformes; family Zoarcidae; genus Lycodopsis; species Lycodopsis pacificus. The sequence goes on along the minus strand of CM051704.1, from coordinate 22,156,339 downwards.
TGTGTGTGACTCTGTGTGTGTGTGTGTGACTCTGTGTGTGTGTGTGTGTGTGTGTGTGTGTGTGTGTGTGTGTGTGACTCTGTGTGTGTGTGTGTGTGTGTGTGTGTGTGTGTGTGTGTGTGTGTGTGTGTGTGTGTGTGTGTGAATGCTCTCCATTCTGCCCGCTGGCTGTTAAACATCACTATTGTTGTGAGGACAACAGGACGAGTGCAGTGTTGATCTGACCTCCTCTCAGCTGGTTCATGGTTTCATCGTCCTTCAGGTCCAGAGACGCTGTGTCCTCCAGTCAGAGACAAGAAGACACATTATTCATTTCAATCATTTGATCTTCATAGTAAATAAATATATAGATATTAAGAAACAAACTTTGACATTTAAAGACAGAATAAATATGATTTTACTCAAAATAATCATCTGTAAATAAAAAGATCATTAAGCAGCTGTTCAACAATACACACAAATAATCTATTGATTTGTATTTTTATATCAAAACCAAACGGTCTTTTATTCTGTAAAACAAGAGAAGAAGTGTTTACGGTGAATTAATCTCATTAATCACGTTTTATTCTCCTCAGTTGAAGGAAACGTTTTAGAAAGAAGCTCAACAACCGTCAACAATATGAATTATTGTTGTGACGAATGATCTGAACAGACGAGGTGAACCTCCTCCTCCTCCGTCTCTCCTCCGTCTGCAGAACATTGAAACTAGTCCAGACTCAAGAACCAGAACCCTGCTTCTCCTCTGCAGGAGCTCCTCTGGTTCGTGGATTCCTGGAAAGCGTCGCTGCTCTCAGGAATGTCATGAAGAACGTTTTACGCTCTGCTACTTGAAGGAATGTAACGCTGAGACAAAGACGCTCGTTCTGCTCCAAGCAGCTCAGCTTCCACTCACGTCATTCACTCCAAAGGATCAGGACCCCAGTACTACTGCATTCACAGTACTACTGCATTCACAGCACTACTGCATTCACAGTACTACTGTGAATGCAGTAGTACTGTGAATGCAGTACTACTGCATTCACAGCACTACTGCATTCACAGTACTACTGCATTCACAGTAGTACTGTGAATGCAGTACTACTGCATTCACAGCACTACTGCATTCACAGTACTACTGCATTCACAGTAGTACTGTGAATGCAGTACTACTGCATTCACAGTAGTACTGCATTCACAGTAGTACTGGGGTCAGAGGAGGTAGAGAAGGGAATGAAGGAGGGAATAAGGAAGGGAGGACAAAAGAGAGGAGGAAAGGAAAGGAAAGAGGAGGAAAGAGAAGAACGAGAGAAGACATTTGGAAGAAAAGCTGAAGTAAAAAAGAGAAAATCAAGAAGAAATAAAAGAAACAAAACAAACGGGATGAAAAGAAAAGGATGAGAGAAAGAACAGAGAGAACAGAGAGAAGGAAAGAGGAGACATGAGGATGAAGTTAAAGTGTCAACAAATAAGAAGCAGAGCGACTGGATCTCATTTGTTTCTGTCGTCGGCTCAAATAAACACATCAGCCTCTTTACGGTCATCTGTTTCCTCTGAAACACCAGGAGACCCTGAACACATCGTTAATACGTCACGACGGACCCTGAACACATCGTTAATACGTCACGACGGACCCCGAACACATCGTTAATACGTCACGACGGACCCCGAACACATCGTTAATACGTCACGACGGACCCCGAACACATCGTTAATACGTCACGACGGACCCCGAACACATCGTTAATACGTCACGACGGACCCCGAACACATCGTTAATACGTCACGACGGACCCCGAACACATCGTTAATACGTCACGACGTACCCCGAACACATCGTTAATACGTCACGACGGACCCCGAACACATCGTTAATACGTCACGACGGACCCTGAACACATCGTTAATACGTCACAACAGACCCTGAACACATCGTTAATATGTCACAACGGACCCTGAACACATCGTTAATACGTCACGACGGACCCTGAACACATCGTTAATACGTCACAACAGACCCTGAACACATCGTTAATACGTCACAACGGACCCTGAACACATCGTTAATACGTCACGACAGACCCTGAACACATCGTTAATACGTCACGACGGACCCTGAACACATCGTTAATACATCACGACGGACCCTGAACACATCGTTAATACGTCACAACAGACCCTGAACACATCGTTAATACATCATGAAGGACCCCGAACACATCGTTAATACGTCACAACAGACCCTGAACACATCGTTAATACATCACGACGGACCCTGAACACATCGTTAATACATCATGAAGGACCCCGAACACATCGTTAATACGTCACAACGGACCCTGAACACATCGTTAATACGTCACGAAGGACCCTGAACACATCGTTAATACGTCACAACGGACCCTGAACACATCGTTAATACGTCACGACGGACCCTGAACACATCGTTAATACGTCACGACGGACCCTGAACACATCGTTAATACATCATGAAGGACCCTGAACACATCGTTAATACATCATGAAGGACCCTGAACACATCGTTAATACGTCACAACGGACCCCGAACACATCGTTAATACGTCACGACGGACCCTGAACACATCGTTAATACATCACGACGGACCCCGAACACATCGTTAATACGTCACGACGGACCCTGAACACATCGTTAATATTAATACAGGTAGAACAGGAGGCCAGGTAGAGGACAGGTAGAGGAGGACATAGAATAGCTGAAAACTATTTTTAAGTCACACACTTCATGATAAATTCATCAGCATTAAGACATAATAACTTTGTAATAACTCATCGTTCTGCTCGTAGTAAAATGAACGTTAAACGTCGTACGGACTGATCTCCAGATGAAGCCTTCGTCTGCTGTGGAACCCGAGCAGCTGATCTGGTCCGTCTGGTCTTTGAAGAGGTTTCAGCGCTCAGACGCAGCTGAACGTCCTCGTTATCTCAACCCTCCCCTTCAACACGTTCACCAGACGGAGGACTCTTTCATCACGCTCTCTGTTTCTCAGGACATTTAAGCCCGTCTGCGTGTCTCATCTGTCTGCTGGTCCACCCGTCTGTCTGTCCCTTTAACCACGACTCACGTTACCTCGTCCACAGCAGATCTGTATCTATATCTTCATACGTTTGACGACACACGTGATAATATTAGTCCTGTACGAACCAGCATCTCGTGATCTGGGTTTAGTAATAATCATAATAACTTTATTTATAGAGCACCTTTAAAAACAGAGTTCACAAAGTGCTTTGACAGACAAAGAAGGCAATAATACCAACAACAGAACGCTCAGTGAGACAGTCCATGAAAATAAACTTTGAGTCCTGAACAAGTAACAACGCTCTTCATTCAATTTAATTCCAGTCTGTCATTTTAAACCCGTTTCCACCTTGAATGTTCCCAGACTTGTGCCACCCTGAGTTGCTACGTTGTGTATTTCAGAGCGAGTGCACTTAAAGGGTTAACGCGGGACCCGGCGGAGCTGCTCCAGCAGGTGTGTGTGACATCTCTGAGCTCCTCACTGACGGATGTTTGTGTTGGAATGTGAGCAGAGCGAGGATTATCTGGCTAATCCCTGACCAGGACAACGCTAATCCCGAAGCTCATCCCTCACACCTCTGGGCACTGAGCTGTTCGGACGGAGGAGAAGAGAAGGGAAGTCCTCACGTTGAACAGTCCGAAAGATGAAGAGAACTGTTGCCAACGAGCTAAACTCTTAGAGATAAAGAGATGACGCTGTTGATCTTAGCTTCTGTAGCCGGTGTAGCATTAAAGCATGGCGGCATTAGCACGCTAAGTAGCAGACGGCTGGCTCCTTAGCTAGCCTGCTAATGCCTCCATGCTTTAATGCTACACTGGTCACAGAAAAGGACCCGAACTAAGTTGTTACTTATCTGTTGCTAGCGATGCTTTCCTGTTCGCTCTTTCCTGTGTGGATGAATCAATACGTTGTTACATTTTACTCATTTAGCGGCTGGCTAGTTAGCTACCCGCCTTCATAATTCCGCTGTGCTTTCATGCTACCGGTACACTGGTTACAGTCTACGCTCCACCGCTCGGCATGAAACACAGCTGAAACTAGCGGCCGTTAAAGAACAAGTGACAAAGATTCTATCTATTATATCCCAGCTATCGATCGGTGCCCCAGCTATCGATCGGTACCCCAGCTATCGATCGGTACCCCAGCTATCGATCGGTGCCCCAGCTATCGATCGGTGCCCCTGATATCGATCGGTACCCCAGCTATCGATCGGTGCCCCTGATATCGATCGGTACCCCAGCTATCGATCGGTGCCCCTGCTATCGATCGGTACCCCAGCTATCGATCGGTACCCCAGCTATCGATCGGTATCCCAGCTATCAATCGGTGCCCCAGCTATCGATCGGTACCCCAGCTATCGATCGGTACCCCAGCTATCGATCGGTATCCCAGCTATCAATCGGTGCCCCAGCTATCGATCGGTGCCCCTGCTATCGATCGGTACCCCAGCTATCGATCGGTACCCCAGCTATCGATCGGTATCCCAGCTATCAATCGGTACCCCAGCTATCGATCGGTGCCCCTGATATCGATCGGTACCCCAGCTATCGATCGGTGCCCCTGCTATCGATCGGTACCCCAGCTATCGATCGGTACCCCAGCTATCAATCGGTACCCCAGCTATCGATCGGTGCCCCTGCTATCGATCGGTACCCCAGCTATCGATCGGTACCCCAGCTATTGATCGGTGACCATGTACTCATGTATGTGACTCTGTTTGTCCCTCCCGCTCTGCCGTACAGTGCCTGGAGTTCGGCGAGGGCTCGGTGACGGGCGACATGTGCGAGGACCTGTGCGTGCTCGGCCTGGTGGAGTACAAGCGCTGCCTCTATTACGAGAACGGGAAGAAGGTGATCGAGGCACGCTGGAGAGGAAACCCCGTCATCCTCAAGTCCAAACTGGAGAACTTCTCCTCGTACGAGCCGCTGGGAATACTGGACTACCAGGTTAGACGATCGATTTAAGCTCGGCTTTGGATCCAAAGCACGCTGAACGTAATTTACAGTGATTGTCTCTGACAGGACACAGCAGAGGAGCTCTCACCGCTGGATGTGGTTTTCTACGCCACGCTGGAAGTAAGTCACATCGTCATGAAGCTGCTGATCACACACAAGAACCTGTGAGTGCAGCTTCCCTTTCTTCTGTCTGATCTCAGGTACGAAACTCTCTGGGGCTGGCTGAGGATGACGAGGACGAAGGAGGAGGCGGAGGAGGAAGCAACAGCTCTCTAGCCAGACTTTGGGGGAAGAAGCTGAAGAGCAGAGATAAGAGTTACTCCAGAGCGGAGCTGGCCTCCCTCTGGTCTCTGCTGCAGCAGGAGGAGTACACCTTCCTCCGGTAGAACCGCCCGTCACGCAGGAAACTACTGCACCGCCAACATCCATATCACAGCCTTCAAGTAGACCGCTTACAACCGAGTCTAGTTTCTGAGGCATGAATACGAGTTCTCAGTGTCAGTCTTAGAAATAAGGGTTCCAAAAGGTTCCTCGTTCCTCTGAAGAACCCCTTTATTGAGACAGGGTTTTTCAAGGGTAAGACTAAGGGTTGGCTGAGCTTCACCACATCAGTCCTTCAGGGTTCTAGATGAAACCCTTTGGAATATAAATGGGTTCTCAATAGAACCCCATAAAATACTTCTGCCATCTGCTCCAAAATAAAAACTAGACGACACACTGATGTTTTTACCAAATGAGCTCATGTCATCCTTGAAAGCGACGCTGAGGGCTCAGACAACCCAGCGGGTCCAAAATCTGTCAAAATAAACAAAGAAGAAAAAGAACCGTGAAGATAAAATAAACTGTACCTCCATCTCCCCTCCAGAGTCCTGCAGGATCTCAGCACCCACGTGGCCAAGGTGTTGGGCTCCTGCGGTCACTTCTACGCCGTGGAGTACCTGTCCGCCGGGCACGCCTGGGACCAGAACATCTTCTCCCTGGAGGAGGTGGCCGTGTCCGGGGCCCGGGGCCGCTGGACCTCCAGGGAGATGGTGCACCGCATCGCGCTCAGCTTCCTGGACATGGTGGGCCACTTCGACAGCGACTTCACCCACAAGCTGCACCTGTGCGACATCAAGCCGGAGAACTTCGCCATCAGGAAGGACCTGACGGTGAGTTTTTACTCATCTCCGGAAAGAGAATCAAAGCAGCGCCGGGAGACAAAAGGGAGGTTTTTTAAAGAAGCTGTTAGAGAGCAGAGCGGTGGACGTGAGAGGGTTCTATAAAAGCAGGAGATGAGACCCTGAAGCTGCATCGACTGACTCACACGAAGCTTTCTTTACTCGACTGTGTTCATATCTTCCACTCTTGAGCCTCCCGACTACAGCAACACGAGCTGTAAAGATGTGAAGTCGTCATTGTTCTGGTGGTTTCAGCAGGATTCCTGTTAAAGCTGTTGACATGGAACAGATTTAGCAGCATGTTTCTGATGCCAAACATTGTAAAAGGTTTCCTGTAAAACAAAGAGCTGACATAATGTTCACCACCAACAACAACAAAAGCTTCCATGTTTATTTCGTCTGTTTTATAGACAAAATATTTCATTTTTACGTCTTTTCTGACAGTAAAAACAGCTTCCAGAAAAGTGCAACTGCCATGAATCATTTCATCTGGTGCCGCTGTGTCTGCCAGGAGATCATGCGCTTGGTCGTGTGCGTGCATCTGTCCGTCTGTCCGCTGCTCTTCTCTCATAATACTCAACGCATCATCCTGATGTGTTTTGTGCTCGTTCACGACTGTTTGCTAAAGAACCTTTGGTTTCTGAAAAAATACCATTTTATTGACGTTTTTATATTGTCGTTGAATATTTTAAAGTGTAAATATATAAAGAGTTTTCATCTACAAACAATTTAAAAGAGTTGTAATTAGAATGAGTAAAGTATTCAGGTGAGATTACGTCACAATGTGCTGTTTGTTGCTATCGTGAAATGATCTTTTATTTAGCATCTTTAATAAAGTGTTGTTAATAAAGAGCAGAATGACCCTGAACTCAGCCGTGTGTGTGTGTGTGTGTGTGTGTGTGTGTGTGTGTGTGTGTGTGTGTGTGTGTGTGTGGGTGTGCGTCCTGCAGGTGGTGGCCATCGACGTGGACATGGCCTTCTTTGAGCCCAAGATGAGGGACATCCTGGACCAGAACTGCAGCAGCGACGACGACTGTAACTTCTTCGACTGCTCGTCCAGGTGTCACCCGAGCAAACGCAGGTGCAGCGCCCGCCGCCGCAACAGCAACCTGCAGGTGAGACCGGGACCCGGGGGCTCGCTATGACATCACAGACACTCATCAGAACACAAAGCAGGTGTCGAAGCTGTTTCAGAGAAATGATCAGACATATCACAAACACTGTGAATTAATAAAGTCTGAATGTTTCATTTCTATGTTTTTATTTAGAAATGACTTTTCATGTTCATGAAAAAGTTTAGTTTTAGTTGAAATGAGTTAATTTTACTTTAAGCGTATTAATAAACGACATGTTTTAAACATTAATAAAGAAATAATTCAGCATCGCCTCAACACAAAACATCATCTTTGTGTTAATAGTTTAACATTCTCAGAACACATATTTATTATAAAATAAACATTTGAGTTCATGAGATTTCATTATTGACTCAAAATAGCTTTTTTATATTAATGAATTATTTCAAACAGTAAATCAAATATAAAACAGCCTTTTAGATCAATAAAAGACAAGAAAAGTACATTTAAAAGGTTTGTTTCGCTCTCCTTCCGATCGCTGCTCCGTGTTATTGAACTGTTTATTATCAGTAATATGATCCAGAATGTCCGTCTCTGAGCGAGCTGCTTGATAAATGACGGCTCGTCTGTTTCCCAACATTTAATAACCCGCGTGCAGTGAAGAGAGGAACGATAATCGCTGATCTGAGGCTTCACGCTGCTGACAGCTCGGCTTCATGAATCACACATGAAGACGTTTTATTACAGATTATACAAACGATGTAAAACATCAGAAACCTGTCAAGATGTTTAAATGTTCATTTTATTGTTTGGAGTTTTTCTTTCTTACTGCAAAGACATGTTGAAGAATTACATTTTTTATCCAAAACATCGAAGATTCAAATCAAAAGAGAACTAAAACGTTAAAGCATAAAGTTACATATTTGACTTGTTAAAATTGTTCTGATTATGTTTTCTTATAATTCAAATCATTTGTTCTCATTTTGTGAAACATGATTCACCAGTTCTAACAATAATAATAATAATAATAATAATAATAATGTTAAATCAAATGTAATACACGTTGCTGTTTAAAATATGTTGCACATTATTACATGACATTATTACACTTAGTATTAGGTTTTTCTCTTTTGCTATTAGTTCAATTATTATTATTATTAAGTTACAATTATATTGTCATTTAATTACATTGTATTTTGATGGACTATTTAAATTGATTCTAAATGAACATAATGACTCATCAGACTGAAAATGAATTAAATTGCATCATAATGTATGTTACATTGTTGCAGTTTGAATAATAACAATAATAATAATAATAACAATAATAACAATAATAATAATAATAATAATAATAGTAATAGTAATGAGCTACAGTTTGCCTCTATATATCGACCGTAACTCGAAAGCCATTTTGAAGCGTCGGCCCGTCGGACTCGGAGGAAATGTCCCGGACGTCGCCTTCATCACCTTCATCACCTTCATCACCATGACAACCCCGGGGACAGACTCTCACCGCCCCTCCGGCTCCGCTCTGACGTGTCACATGATACGAGATACGAGAGAGCTGCATTCATCAGAGGAGAATATACGAGAACATGAGCCGGAGGGAAAATGTGTTTAACGGATGATGACGATGATGATGGAGGCACAAACACCTGATGATGAAGATAGATAGATGGATACTTTGTCATGAAGAGGAGCGAGGAGGAAAAGTTGATCTGGAGTACGTCGCTCGTTGTTAAAATACATTTAAATGCAAGAAACTGAGTGAATAAAAGAGTGAAAACTAGGAAACAAGGAGACGATGATGTGAATAGGGAAGAATAAAGGAAGGAAGGAAGAACAGAAGTTACAATTAAGAAAGGAAAAGTGACGACGGCAGCAAAAAACTACAGATGAAGAGAAACGATGAGGAAGATGAAGATGAAGAGTTCAAATGTCCGATTTGTTTCTTGATGTTTTTCTATCGACATACTTTACTGTTCAAATTGTTTTTATATATTTATCTTATTATTAAAATGATTGTTCTCATTTTACGACACTGAAGTGTTAATTAAATAAAGATTTCACTAATTTCAGAATCATAAGGTAGCATTCACCAGTTATAATAATAATAGAATAATAAATCATTTAAATGTTGCTGTTAATATTATATTGTACATTATTACATGACATTATTATACACTTAGTGTTATTACCATTAGTCGAGGAAGTATTACAGTTATATTGTATTTTAATTATATTGTATTTTCAACTAACAGTCTAACACAACAAGAGATTATTTAAATAGTAAAAGATGAAAAATATTAAATATGGAATGAAAATGAAGATAAAATGAAATAAAGAGAAGAGAGAACACAGCAGAAGAGATTCATTGTAGATCAAAGAGGAAATAATCAAAGAGATGAAAGAACAGATTAAAACAAACAAACACTGAAGAATAAAACGGTTCAAAAGGAAAAGAGGAAACAAACAGAAACAAAGATGAAGAGATGAGTTGAAAGAAAGAGAAGCGGTGAAATACGGAAGGAAAAGAAACACAAAATAATTAGAACGAGAATAAAAAGGCGAGAGAACGATAACGCTGAAAGTAGAAAGTAGGTTTAAAAACAAGAAGAAAAAGAAGAAAACACTGAAGATGACGAGAACAAAGTGAAATAAAAAAGACAAAAATAAAAGAGACGAGCAGAAAAAGGCAAAGATGGAAAAAAGTGTAAAACGACGAGAACAAAAGAAGAGAAGAAGAAAGAAGTGACGATCAGAGGGTGATGACACGCTGCCGTCCTATTGGTCCACCTGGAGCTCAACAAGTGTCTCCATGGTGACCCCCCCCCCCCCGCCTGTCAATCATCTCCTCAGAGAAAGGAGGCATTGTCTTAGTGTGTGTGTGTGTGTGTGTGTGTGTGTGTGTGATGACTGATTGAGAATGAAAAGCGAGGCGTCGTCTGCATAATGACGTAGAAACAAAAAGCATCCCGTTCAGGATCACTCATCTCTTATCTTCCTCCCTCTTCTTTCCTTTCCTGCTCTCTCTACATGTTCCCCTTGTCTCCTCTCCTCTTCTTCATCCTGTCATTTTTCTTCTCTCTTTCCACTTCTTTGTCTCCTTTCCTTTCACCCTTTCCTTCATCGTTTTCATTCCTTTCAATCTATCTCCTCCTCCTCCTCCTCTTCAGGTGATTTGTGAGAAGATCTTCAGGCCCTGGTTTTCTCCCACTCTGCTTGGGGCCAAAGCCGGTCTCCCTCTGCAGGTAAGATTGTTTATATTACATTTACTTGTGTATATTTATATTTATATGTATTTATTTACATTCACGTTGTGTATTTAAATTAATCTAATATTAATATTTAATGATCTCTGCTGGTCGGTCAAATGCAAATAATTAAAATGATTCAAAAGTAAGAGAAAATTAAAACTTTTCATGTGTCAAAAAACATTAAAGGTAATTATTAACAGAAGTACTTGGTTGTGTTTAGGCAACAGAAGTACTTGATTAAGTTTAGTCAACAGAAGTACTTGGTTAAGTTCAGGCAACAGAAGTACTTGGTTAAGTTCAGGCAACAGAAGTACTTGGTTAGGTTCAGGCAACAGAAGTACTTGATTAAGTTTAGTCAACAGAAGTACTTGGTTAAGTTCAGGCAACAGAAGTACTTGGTTAAGTTTAGTCAACAGAAGTACTTGATTAAGTTCAGGCAACAGAAGTACTTGGTTAAGTTCAGGCAACAGAAGTACTTGGTTAAGTTCAGGCAACATAAGTACTTGGTTAGGTTCAGGCAACAGAAGTACTTGGTTAAGTTCAGGCAACAGAAGTACTTGGTTAGGTTCAGGCAACAGAAGTACTTGGTTAGGTTCAGGCAACAGAAGTACTTGGTTGTGTTGAGGAAAAGATTGTGGTTCAGGTGTAATAAGTCAGCCGACGTAACAAAACTTCAGTAGAGTAAGTCAACGTTGCCGTGGTGTCTTCTGGGACATGAACACCGGCCTCCTGGGTGAAAGTTGCGGTGTTTGTTTGACCCGTCCATCGTCCCGATCAACGGGATGAGATACGAGAGTAAGTCGAGGCGTCGGTGGTTCTCTCTCTTGTTCCGACCAACAGGTGGAGCTGCAGCGAGCGGTGCAGGAGTGCTCAGAAACAGACGGAGGTGAGGAGGAGAGGGAGGAGCATGGAGGTGAAGGTGGAGGAGAGGCGGGTCAACGCATACAGAGCGTCCACCAGCGCCTCCTCAGCATCCTGACACGCCTCCTCCAGGAGGGCGGGGCCTCAGGCGAGGGAGGAGGAGCCTGGGAGGAGAAAGGTCACGCCCACACCGCACTGAACTTCTGAGGAGGTGAAGAGGAGACCGTCAGGAGACTCGTGGGCAGGTCTTCATCCTGGACTCCACTGACCCTCCTGGAGAAAAGCTGGAAGTTTGAGCCACCAGAATCCAGATCCAACAGGACTGAGATGGACCAATGTGGATCAGTTTCCGAGTCATATTCAGGATTATTTTGATCACACATGAACTATAATATGTCCGATACGGCTTCTGTAGTTCCAGAGAAGGAAGAGAAAGGACTTGACCTGACCCCCATCCAACACCTTTAGGATGAACTGGATCACAGACCGAGAGCCAGACCGGATCACCAGCATCGGAAAGACTGAAACCAGGAGTTCAGCTTTGGGGAAATATACACTAAATATGTTTTGTATCCCAGATTTACAGCTATTTTTGTCCAGGAGGACCAGAGAGGAAACAAACATCTAGACCAGGACCAGAGAGGAAACACAAACATCTAGACCAGGACCAGGACCAGAGAGGAAACAAAAACATCTAGACCAGGACCAGAGAGGAAACACAAACATCTAGACCAGGACCAGGACCAGAGAGGAAACACAAACATCTAGACCAGGACCAGGACCAGAGAGGAAACACAAACATCCAGACCAGGACCAGGACCAGAGAGGAAACACAAACATCCAGACCAGGACCAGGACCAGAGAGGAAACACAAACATCTAGACCAGGACCAGAGAGGAAACACAAACATCTAGACCAGGACCAGGACCAGAGAGGAAACAAAAACATCTAGACCAGGACCAGAGAGGAAACACAAACATCTAGACCAGGACCAGGACCAGAGAGGAAACAAAAACATCTAGACCAGGACCAGAGAGGAAACACAAACATCTAGACCAGGACCAGGACCAGAGAGGAAACACAAACATCTAGACCAGGACCAGGACCAGAGAGGAAACACAAACATCCAGACCAGGACCAGGACCAGAGAGGAAACACAAACATCCAGACCAGGACCAGGACCAGAGAGGAAACACAAACATCTAGACCAGGACCAGAGAGGAAACACAAACATCTAGACCAGGACCAGGACCAGAGAGGAAACACAAACATCTAGACCAGGACCAGAGAGGAAACACAAACATCTAGACCAGGACCAGGACCAGAGAGGAAACACAAACATCTAGACCAGGACCAGAGAGAGTTTCTCTCCTTTAACTCATCCAGTTAGTCTCAGTGAGATTTTAAAAAGGAGAAGAGAGGCTGCAGTTATAAAAACATCTGTGTACATAAATGTAATAATGTAGTACATGTACTAATCATTAATAATACCACTTAACAAGTACATGAATGACTAATGGCCGTCTTTCTTTAGGCTTCAGGATTGGGTGCAGTTTGTTTTTTTGAAAGTAATCCCAAACAGCTGCATAGAGTCTAACGCTGACGTGACTACATATAAACACATATAAACACATAACAAATACATACAAAATACATAACAAATACATACAAAATACATAACAAATACATATAAATCTCCTTCACGGAGTGAAGCTGTAAGGAGCGTAATTCCTGCAAGTAGAGAATAAAACTTCCCTTATTTTGTTAATGTTAAAGTAAAGTTGTATTATTTCACACAATCTGGCAAAACATCTAAATTAAGCTCACAAAGCCGTCAGTATTTCGTGTTTTTACCGTCTATGATTGGTCTCTTGTCTGAATACCTGGTCCAGCACAGTTCACTGGCTCCCTGAGAGCAGAGCTTGGACTCGTTATGCGGTGAGGAATTTAAACCATGTGATGTACTCTCGCCGTAAAGGTCCTCGTGGGATAAACAGTCTCTGAACTCAGCTGCTGCTCGTGTACGTTCAGTTGTTCCTCGTCAGCGAGTGGAGAATGATCTGCTCTCGCTGAGGTTCATGCGTCTCCTGACAGCTGGACGTTAAAGCTACTTCACGGCACAGCCAGGAACAGAGAAAGCTTCTGCTTCACGAACACGTTTATCTCAGGGTGTGAATATAAAGAGACCAACCGAACTCTGGACTGCACGACCCCGAGTAGAAGGAGCAACAGCAGGACCTCAGCTCTGTGGGCTTCCATCGGCTGCAGATCTCCTGCCGCAGATCTCCTGCCGCAGATCTCCTGCTGCAGATCAGGTTTCAGAGTTTCTGCAGAAGAAACGTGAGCTGAGGAAGAGGAAGAGGAAGCAGCAGGAGCCTGAAGGGAGACAACATGTCAGGGAGAACCTAAAGCTAACCCTGGGCGGAGGAGTCTAAATATAAACTGAAGCTTCTATTGACAAAACAAAGAGAAATGTGATCTCCTCTCAGCTCACCACCGGCTGAGCCTCAGGCCTGCAGAGGAAACACTGAACACGCAGGAGATCAAACGTCTTTAACAACTTATCTCTGACATCAAGTGTGTTTCACACAATGGAAACGCAGGAAACGGTGATTTAATGGCATGAAGCAGCTGTTTGCATGTAGAATACGCACCGATTTCTGCAAATCAGGTCGGAACTTGTGCTCAATTTGGACGTAAACTGAGAAAATGAAGCAAACTTTTCCTGACTTCTACTTCAACAACTGAAATATCTGCTGCTACACAAGTACTCTGTTCGGTTTAAACACAAGTACTGCGTTGGCTTTAGGAGACACAAGTACTGCGTTGGCTTTAGGAGACACAAGTACTCCGTTGGCTTTAGGAGACACAAGTACTGCGTTGGCTTTAGGAGACACAAGTACTGCGTTGGCTTTAGGAGACACAAGTACTGCGTTGGCTTTAGGAGACACAAGTACTCCGTTGGCTTTAGGAGACACAAGTACTCCGTTGGCTTTAGGAGACACAAGTACTCCGTTGGGTTTAGGAGACACAAGTACTCCGTTGGCTTTAGGAGACACAAGTACTCCGTTGGCTTTAGGAGACACAAGTACTCCGTTGGCTTTAGGAGACACAAGTACTCCGTTGGCTTTAGGAGACACAAGTACTCCGTTGGGTTTAGGAGACACAAGTACTCCGTTGGCTTTAGGAGACACAAGTACTGCGTTGGCTTTAGGAGACACAAGTACTGCGTTGGCTTTAGGAGACACAAGTACTGCGTTGGGTTTAGGAGACATTGTGTAGAAGGGTTTGTCTTCCAGCTGGAGATGTGGTTGGTCTCCCTCTGTGTGTTCAGCTCTCTTGAACATCGTTCACACAGTTTACTTCACACTCACAACCGACTGTGTTTGTAAGTTAAACTGCAGAGTCGTCAGATTACTGGAGCATGACTGGACAAGAGACGGAGACACAATGTTCCGTTTCATGGAACTCCTGCAGAGCTGTGGTTCTGAGAGGAACCCCAGCCTGGCATCGGTCCACGACTACACACAACTACACACACAACAACACACAACTACACATCTACACACAACAACACACAACTACACACACAACAACTACACATCTACACACAACAACACACACAACAACACACAACTACACATCTACACACAACACACAACTACACACAACAACACACAACTACACACAACAACACATCTACATACAACACACAACACATCTACACACATCTACACTGGGAGAGGAGAACAACTCTTGTGATATGAAACACCTCAGTGTTCTCCTGAGAAGACTTTGGGTCTTCTGGGTGTCAGACGCCTGCAGCTATGAGCTCAGGCTGCGTTTCTCTGCTGCCAACATCTGAAGACGGTGACGGATGACCAGACATCAACACACAGCTGCTTCTACTTTAGGACGCTTATTACGGCAGCGGTCGTTTTATCCTCCGTCTCCACGGTGAAGCTCATCGAGCTATATTCATATCAGACCGTCTGTCAGGAACAAGAGTTTAACGTCAGCCGTCAAAGGAAACACCTGCTGTCACCTCACCGATCCAGGTGTTTGTGCCTTTTTGGGGGTTCAGTCGGGATTTATCGGCATTGTGGCACAAAGTGAGCAGAAAGTGTCTGACGGTGAACTCTGTGAGATTCAAAGGACTCGTTCCAGTCTGAACTCGTAGCCTTCATGCATGAAGAGACAAGTTCAGCCGCTGAAGCTGGAATTCTTCCTGTTTGTCAAAAAGAAAACTGAAGTTAATGAGATGAGTTTGTTGCTTTGTGGCAGATTAATCAAAGATGGCTTTGACGTTGTGTGTTTTTTAAGTGGCGGTAAATCATGCGGTTGTAAAGGAACCGGAGTATAATAAGAACCAGTTCCAGGGTTGGTTCGGCCTGTCATGGATGTTATTGGTGATGCGATGAGCCACCACGCTGCCGGTGTAACTCCGACCCTCAGGGTTTATCCACAGAGCTGTCGATCACTGTGAGGGGTACATACCTCTTGCTTTAAAGACTTGCTGGCTCTCTACATTTCTGATTAGAAAGGTTTTTTCTTTCCTGGTACCTGAACTTGAGTATCGGCCGATTCCTCGTACTGATCAGATACCAGCGCGTTAAAAACAAAGACTGTAAGAAGTGGACGTAGTCACCATGACGTCACCCACTGGTTTGTGGACTACGGATTTGAGGCGAGGAAGAGTTTGGCATTTTGGTCGTCACCATCTTGGGTTTTGATCCTCGCCATCTTGCTTTTTGGTCGTCGCCATCTTGCTTTTTGATCGTCGCCATCTTGCTTTTTGGTCGTCGCCATCTTGCTTTTTGGTCGTCGCCATCTTGCTTTTTGATCCTCGCCATCTTGCTTTTTGGTCGTCGCCATCTTGCTTTTTGATCGTCGCCATCTTGCTTTTTGGTCGTCGCCATCTTGCTTTTTGATCGTCGCCATCTTGCTTTTTGGTCGTCGCCATCTTGCTTTTTGATCGTCGCCATCTTGGTTTTTTGGCCTTTACAATCCGTTCTTTGTCGCGCTCTTGAGTTTTGGTCTTCACCATCCCCGTCACTATCTTGTTTTTTTGCAATAAGAAGTGACGAGAGGGTGGAGCTAAATACAACCAAATGATAGGACATTTTTAGTGGTAGCGACCTGTCAATCAGCGTGTAGCCCCGCCCTAAAGCATCCCCTGCTTTATGGTCTGTGTGACTCTAAATGGACCATCATGTACTAAATGAACATCATGCTGTATTGAAGAAGACTTGAAACTAGAGATTCTCTCATTTCACAACTGGTAATGATCTCAAATGTGACTTCATTGCTGTGGAAATAAAACTGAACTGAAGCCAGTTTGGCCTGAAACAACATGGAAGATTTCCTGGTTTGGAAATCATTGCTGTATTTTTCATCTGCATGTAATTTGTCAATAGCTGTTCTTCATTATCCCCGAGAGGAGAAACCTGCTGGGAGCCACGCCTCCTCCTGAACACACCCCATCACTTCAGTTTAGTCCAGCTACAGAGGACACTCTGACAGCAGAGTGGATACACTGGTATCAGTACTGTGACTGTACAGAGTAGTTTTACTGAGTGGTATCAGTACTGTGGCTGTAACAGAGTAGTTTTACTGAGTGGTATCAGTACTGTGACTGTGACAGAGTAGTTTTACTGAGTGGTATCAGTACTGTGGCTGTAACAGAGTAGTTTTACTGAGTGGTATCAGTACTGTGGCTGTAACAGAGTAGTTTTACTGAGTGGTATCAGTACTGTGACTGACAGAGTAGTTTTACTGAGTGGTATCAGTACTGTGACTGTAACAGAGTGGTTTTACTGAGTGGTATCAGTACTGTGACTGTAACAGAGTAGTTTTACTGAGTGGTATCAGTACTGTGACTGTAACAGAGTAGTTTTACTGAGTGGTATCAGTACTGTGGCTGTACAGAGTAGTTTTACTGAGTGGTATCAGTACTGTGACTGTACAGAGTAGTTTTACTGAGTGGTATCAGTACTTTGACTGTAACAGAGTAGTTTTACTGAGTGGTATCAGTACTGTGACTGTGACAGAGTAGTTTTACTGAGTGGTATCAGTACTGTGACTGTGACAGAGTAGTTTTACTGAGTAGTATCAGTACTGTGACTGTGACAGAGTAGTTTTACTGAGTGGTATCAGTACTTTGACTGTAACAGAGTAGTTTTACTGAGTGGTATCAGTACTGTGACTGTAACAGAGTAGTTTTACTGAGTGGTATCAGTACTGTGACTGTGACAGAGTAGTTTTACTGAGTGGTATTAGTACTGTGACTGTAACAGAGTAGTTTTACTGAGTAGTATCAGTACTGTGACTGTGACAGAGTAGTTTTACTGAGTGGTATTAGTACTGTGACTGTAACAGAGTAGTTTTACTGAGTGGTATCAGTACTGTGACTGTGACAGAGTAGTTTTACTGAGTGGTATTAGTACTGTGACTGTAACAGAGTAGTTTTACTGAGTAGTATCAGTACTGTGACTGTAACAGAGTAGTTTTACTGAGTGGTATCAGTACTGTGACTGTACAGAGTAGTTTTACTGAGTGGTATCAGTACTTTGACTGTAACAGAGTAGTTCTACTGAGTGGTATCAGTACTGTGACTGTAACAGAGTAGTTTTACTGAGTGGTATCAGTACTGTGACTGTAACAGAGTAGTTTTACTGAGTGGTATCAGTACTGTGACTGTAACAGAGTAGTTTTACTGAGTGGTATCAGTACTGTGACTGTAACAGAGTAGTTTTACTGAGTGGTATCAGTACTGTGACTGTAACAGAGTAGTTTTACTGAGTGGTATCAGTACTGTGACTGTACAGAGTAGTTTTACTGAGTGGTATCAGTACTGTGACTGTAACAGAGTAGTTTTACTGAGTGGTATCAGTACTGTGACTGTACAGAGTAGTTTTACTGAGTGGTATCAGTACTGTGACTGTAACAGAGTAGTTTTACTGAGTGGTATCAGTACTGTGACTGTACAGAGTAGTTTTACTGAGTGGTATCAGTACTGTGACTGTAACAGAGTAGTTTTACTGAGTGGTATCAGTACTGTGACTGTAACAGAGTAGTTTTACTGAGTGGTATCAGTACTGTGACTGTAACAGAGTAGTTTTACTGAGTGGTATCAGTACTGTGACTGTACAGAGTAGTTTTACTGAGTGGTATCAGTACTGTGACTGTAACAGAGTAGTTTTACTGAGTGGTATCAGTACTGTGACTGTACAGAGTAGTTTTACTGAGTGGTATCAGTACTGTGGCTGTAACAGAGTAGTTTTACTGAGTGGTATCAGTACTGTGACTGTAACAGAGTAGTTTTACTGAGTGGTATCAGTACTGTGACTGTACAGAGTAGTTTTACTGAGTGGTATCAGTACTGTGGCTGTAACAGAGTAGTTTTACTGAGTGGTATCAGTACTGTGACTGTACAGAGTAGTTTTACTGAGTGGTATCAGTACTGTGACTGTACAGAGTAGTTTTACTGAGTGGTATCAGTACTGTGACTGTACAGAGTAGTTTTACTGAGTGGTATCAGTACTGTGACTGTAACAGAGTAGTTTTACTGAGTGGTATCAGTACTGTGGCTGTAACAGAGTAGTTTTACTGAGTGGTATCAGTACTGTGACTGTAACAGAGTAGTTTTACTGAGTGGTATCAGTACTGTGACTGTGACAGAGTATTCTAAAGGAGGATTTAAAGAGTTCACCAGCTCCTCTTGATGACGAACAGAACAGTGTGATGTTATTTTATTGTTTTTAAATAGAGAAAGTAGTCCAGTGAATTCTGTCGGCAGGTTCTTTCCTCCGAGTTCTCATGAAACTCCGACTGTGTAATTAATTGATGCTGGAGTTCGGTTGAACTGCTTCAGTTCAATTAAAGAAGACGAGATAAAAACGGCCCGCTGCTTCCGTTCTTTAGAAACTCATTTCACACGTCGTTAAGTCTGAACCAGGAGCAATAAACAGAGCCGTGATGAAGAGCGAGACGTTGGAAGGTGAGAACCCTCCGACAGTCACATGTCCTCCAGCTCATCGCTCGCTTTCTTTCTCCGTCATGACAAACTCAAACAGAAGACGGAGAGAAAGTTTAACAACTTCCCTCTTAAGCAATAAAGGTCTATCTCGTGTGATCTGAAGTATGGAGGAAAACATGGATAGAATACAGAGAAATAGATAGAATAGATAAAACAGATGATCACCTCGAACAAAGCTGAAGTTCTGCAGAAACGAGACGTTCTTCTTCGTCCACATTGAAAAACTGAAAGCACAGAAACACAAAAGAAGTTGATTGTTCATCAGGAAGTCATTCAGCTCTCAGATAGCTTCATGAACCTGTGACCGGTTTACCTTCACGCTCTCCTCCGGCATCTGAAAGACATTTACTCTCATTACTCCGTTTCTACGCTGACGACTGATGAAAAGTTGCTCCTCGTCTTTCCTACAAAAGTCCAGCAACTCGTGTCTTTTCAAAATAAACGTCCGTCTTCACAGGAACAGATTGTGAAATATTTAGTTAGGGTTAACAAAAGACGGCGAGTATTTGAGACATGAAGCTTAGATTTGAGATTGAAGATGTCTTTAATGTCACACAGCATCTCAGCGTGTCTGAGCAGGATGACATCATCTTTAAAAAACTCCACACACGAACACACACACACACACACACACACACACACACACACACACACACACGCACACACACACGACCTGTTTTCGAACATGTGATCTGTTTCCTGCCATCTGGCTTCAGTTGTTGTAGCTTCTCTGATCACAGAGCAGCAGACTTCAAAGACGAGCTTGTAGGAAATTTGAGCGTAGAACTGTCTGTCAGTAGATATAATAAAAGTGTTTAATAATTCATAAATCATATTTAGGCATAATCATAAGTGTTTTGGAAATGCATAATTAAAATAAGCATAAAGTGTTATAAGATTAGTAGCTAAAAGTAAGTTAAAGACATGAAGCTTTTGCCTAAGTTGCAGAGGCTTAGCTTTATACTGTATGAATATCATAGAGGGTTTAAGCAATAACTGACAGACAGTGAATGTGCAGTGAATTTAGGGAAAGAGATTTGAAAGAAGGCGTCTACAGAACAACACTCCTGGAAGGTGGCCAATTGGAATTGGCATAGAAGGAAGGGGAGGTGTTTTTTGAATGTGTGGGTGGGAATAGAAAGTGTTTTTTCTGCCTCTTTAGCGTGTGGTTCCCTGGGGACAGCTGTGTCCTGGGACCAGAGGTAGTTTTTTTCCAAAGGGGGTTAAATAGTGTAATATTTCATGCTAATAATGTACTCTACTGTAATACTGTAATGGCACGAAAAGGATTAAATTCCTGTGAACTGTAAACCAGCTTTGGTGAAGTTTTTAGTCCGTGTGTCTGCAAAGCTAGACACGTGGCCTGGCCTGCTCCACTTCCCTCGTGGGGACATTTTTTCCCAACAAGCTGCAGCCTGCAGGAGGCTCAGCGATGGAGGACAGAGGTGTGTGTGTGTGTGTGCGCGTTACCTGTACAGACGAGGTATGCAGAAGAAAAAGTAAGCAGGAAGAATGAACTGTACTATAATACAGTACTGTGAATGTGTTGCTTATATACCGTAAATACACTGGAACCGTGGATGGACAGGTCGGTCAGTAGTCCGGTCAGTAGGAAGGAGAGTCGATCGGTCGGTCAGTAGGTCGATCGTTGGTGGGTCAGTAGGTGAGATGGTCGGTCGGTCGGTCGGATCTCTAAATCCGTTCCTGCACGAGACAAAAACCCGTAAAAAATCCACCTAATCATTGAGACTTTGATCATAAGTGTCGACACTTTGTTCTGAGACACTGATCTGGTTCTGAAGATCTGGTTCTGAAGATCTGGTTCTGAGACACTGATCTGGTTCTGAAGATCTGAGTTTTCTGGAAGAGGAAACAGAGAAAGTGTGCATGAATAAATGAATGACTGATGTCGGTAAACACTTTCACATGTTCAGACCTGAAGGCATCAGAAGCTACGACCAGACTCCACATGCTGACAGAGTGCCTTTTAGCAAACTGACTTCATTTAAAACCTCTACGAGGCTTTGAGCTGTACAGTTCAGAGTCTCTTCTCTTAACAACAGATCTACGTCTCCATGAAGACAAGCACTGAGCATGACGTGGAACATTTCAACGTTTCAAAGCAAAATCTATAAATTGATAAGTGAAAGATAATCTATAGACCCGATCCAGACCTACCTGAACCAGATCTACCTGAACCAGATCTACCTGATCCGGATCTAGCTGATCCAGATCTAGCTGATCCGGATCAGACCGCTCACTGACAGCGTTCCCATCAAAGAGACAAACAGTGGAGGAAGTGCAGCCAACAGTTCATGATGTAACAGGAAGGAGGACGACTTCCTCTCACGGCCTCGCTGCTGATCAACGACGATGAAGACGATGTCTCTGCTGAAGACTTCATGAGAAACATTCTCATTGTTTTCTCACACAGACGTGACGGATTGTTGGAGCCGAGAACAAATGAATCTACCGGCAGATAAAACGTCCTCTCTGTGACCGAGGAGTGAACAGGAAGTGACCACATCTGGACTGAGGAGGAGACGTAGAGACGCCGTGTACGTCTCTGGTAGAGACCTGTCAATCACAGTAGCCCCGCCCTAAAGCATCCCCTGCTTTATGGTCTGTTAGAGACCTGTCAATCACAGTAGCCCCGCCCTAAAGCATCCCCTGCTTTATGGTCTGTGTGACTCTAAATGGACCATCATGTACTAAATGAACATCATGCTGTATTGAAGAAGACTTGAAACTAGAGATTGAGACATAAACTCATGTTCACAATGTAAATGTACAATGTTCTGCTGGTCATGAGCTGACCAGCAGAACCACAGTGGACTGCTGGGAGCTGACCAGCAGGGGAGATCCTTTACATCACCTGACCGCAACAGCAGAGAAGCTGCTGTGTTTTAATCAGGCGGAAACATCCGGTTCTTTAAGTGAAGCTAAAGCTTCACGTGTTGAAGCTGCATTCTCTCGAGTGTCCACCAGGGGGCGACTCCTCTGGTTGTATAGAAGTCGACATCGTCAACATATTAAATGACTGTTAAAGAAGCTTGACAACAGTTCAGTGAAACATAAAGAGAGAGGAGGCGTTTTAAAGTAAAGGGATTTCTCTCTTTGTCCTCGGCTGTCAGTTCATCTTTTGTCCTCTTGTTTGCTTTTTCCCCGTCTGCATCATAAACAGACGGGAAAAGGACAGAGGGAATAAAAGAAGAGGATGAATCACTGCAGACCCGGGGGGGCGGCTACATGGATAAAAGGAGGAGCAAAGTCATGGCCTGGAGGAAGGACTGAACCGCCTCAGAAGCAGCAGATCGGCACAGCGAGGAAAAACCTGCACGGCCGCCAGGACCCCCTCGGACCACCTCGGACCTGCTCAGACCACCTCGGACCTGCTTCTGGGTCAGGACAGCAGAGGACACGCAAGAGGCCTTCTGTGGACTCGTTCATGTGTTTACTGGGCCTCCTGTTAGTGGCACACTCTGTTACAGCATGTTGAATCCCTGACCACAGCTGTGTTTCTGGTGTTAGAAAAGTAAAAGTGTTAAATAACAGCAGAACTAAAAAGCTGAAGACAGACAAAGAGAGGGCAGGCTGGGGGGAAAGGAAGGAGCAGCGAGAGGATGAAAGAGAGACGTTAACGGCTGGAGTGTGACGAGGTCAGACTAATCAGCTCCACATCACAGGACACCAGGGATGAGATGAAACAAGAGACACACTTCTTCTTCACCGGCTGCTGTTAAACACGACGAGCTGTTTGTGTTGAACGCACATCTGCCCCCACGGCAGTCTGAGCGACGTCTTCTCCGTCCGCATGCATCAATGTGGACGTACCATAAATACCAAACATCCCCACGCACACAGCAGGGATCGATCACAATAACTGATCTCTGCAACGAAAACACCAAACCTGTTTCAAGTTAAAGGCCTCTAAAGGTTCTACAACGCTCTGTACCAACTCGAGAGGTGATTCGTAGCTCTCGCTCTCGTTAAAGGAGTTACTGAGCCGCTTCACCTCCTCACAACTCCACTCACATCCACTCACATCCATTCACATCCACTCACATTCACTCACATCCACTCACATTCACATCCACTCACATTCACTCACATTCACATTCACTCACATTCACTCACATCCACTCACATCCACTCACATCCACATCCACTCCCACTCACATTCACTCACATTCACTCACATTCACATTCACTCACATCCACTCACAACTCCACTCACAACTCCACTCACATCCACTCACAACTCCACTCACAACTCCACTCACATCCACTCACATCCACTCACATCCACTCACATTCACATTCACATTCACATCCAATCACATTCACATCCACTCACATTCACTCACATTCACTCACATCCACTCACATTCACTCACATCCACTCACATTCACTCACATTCACTCACATCCACTCAAATTCACTCACATTCACATCCACTCACATTCACTCACATTCACATTCACTCACATCCACATCCACTCACATTCACTCACATTCACTCACATTCACTCACATTCACTCACATCCACTCACATCCACTCACATCCACTCACATTCACAACTCCACTCACAACTCCACTCACAACTCCACTCACATTCACATCCACTCACATTCACATCCACTCACATCCACTCACATCCACTCACATTCACACACATTCACATCCACTCACATCCACTCACATTCACATCCACTCACATTCACTCACATCCACTCACATTCACTCACATTCACATCCACTCACATTCACTCACATTCACATCCACTCACATTCACTCACATTCACATCCACTCACATTCACTCACATTCACTCACATTCACTCACATTCACTCACATCCACATCCACTCACATTCACTCACATCCACATCCACTCACATTCACATCCACTCACATCCACTCACATTCACTCACATCCACATTCACTCACATTCACTCACATCCACATTCACTCACATCCACTCACAACTCCACTCACAACCACTCACATTCACTCACATCCACTCACATTCACTCACATTCACACACATCCACTCACATTCACATCCATTCACTCACATTCACATCCACTCACATCCACTCACATCCACTCACATTCACTCACATCCACTCACATTCACTCACATTCACTCACATTCACATCCACTCACATTCACATCCACTCACAACTCCACTCACATCCACTCACATCCACTCACATTCACTCACATCCACTCACATCCACTCACATTCACACACATCCACTCACATTCACATTCACTCACATTCACATCCACTCACATTCACTCACATTCACATCCACTCACATTCACTCACATTCACATTCACTCACATTCACTCACATTCACTCACATTCAGCTTTTAAAGGGCTCAACCTTTGGAGGACAGGACGTCTGTGACCACCAACCCTCAGTAAGAAGCACCGTGCACACACACACACACACACACACACACACGCACTAAAACACACACACACACACACACACACACACACACTAAAGCACACACTCTCACACACACACACACACACACACACACACACACACACACACACACACACACACACACACACACACACACACACACACACACACACAGAGTTAGCTGGTGCACATCCATCACTCTGAGTCTCTGCTGGTTTCGGTCCCACAGAAACAAAAGAGTCTTTGTTCTGGATCTGGACTGGATTCTCCGTCTGCAGCCAACTTCCCCACACGAGGATGCAGGAATCAGGCAATGACAGAAAAGAAGGAGGCGGATCCCACAGTCTATGAATCAACCCGCTCACCAGCTGCAGCAGAACCACCAGAGACTCTCAGGAGGTCTGAGGAGGAGTTGGTCCTCCTCGTGGTCTCTAGAGGAGGACCACTGCTTCAGTCTCTCACTGGTTCAATTAAGCTCGACCGGAGCTCAAGTCAAACCTTAAAAACAACCAAAGTCCGTCGACACGAAGCGGACGTCTCTCGTCGGTTTGTGGACGTTTTGAACTGCAGTTCGGCGATTTGGTCGTCGCCATCTTTGTTTTTTATCAACCAGTGAACAGGAAGTGACGTAGAGACGAGACCTGTCAATCAGCGTGTAGCCCCGCCCTAAAGCATCCCCTGCTTCATGGTCTGTGTGACTCTAAATGGACCATAATGACTAGAGATTGAGACATAAACTCATGTTTACAATGTTTACTGAGGGAATAAATCAAGAGACCATAGAATTACAGGGCATTATAGGAAATCATTGGTAAATAAAGGGAATAAAATGGAAATAACGGGTCGACTTTCACCATCTTTTAAGCAGAAAGAAACAAAGCTTCTGAAATAAAATCATAAACTATGCATGAGATGTAAACGTTGATGGCGGACGCACTTCCTCCTGCGCGGTGATACGGTGGGCGGGTTTATTTCGGTAAAGAGAAAATAGTTCCCGGTACTTTTGATTTTGGGGTGAACTGTCCCTTTAAAGTCTGTTCAAACTCTCAGTTTAGTTTCTCCACCTCTAAGAGCCTCTTAACACGGAGAGGTTTCTGTCACACACACTGCTCCAGACTGTCAGCTGATACGTATACAGAGAGTGTGTGTGTGTGTGTGTGTGTGTGTGTGTGTGTGTGTGTGTGTGTGTGTGTCGGACCTTTCAGATGGGAGTCGTGGGATCGAGCCAGATGCTTCACACTGTTGATATCCAGAGAGTGAAAATGATGAAACACCTGACAGCTAGCGGTGACATCACCTGCAGGGAATCTGACACACGCACGCGCACACGCACGCGCACACGCACACTAACATAATGGAATTCCTCAGCCTCCCATAGCTCAGGGTTGAGTTTCCTGACCGGGGGGGGGGAACAAAATGCATTGTGGGAAACATTAGACTTCACACGGAGAAGTCTTGAGGAGACAAACGTCCGACATGAATAAAGTGCTTCAGGGATGAAGTACAGGAAGCCGTCATCACTCGTGTCTTCCACTAATAACAGCCAATCAGATTCCTCCATTTGGATTATTACAGAAAATAAACATTTCTAGATTCTTCCAGCTTCAGTTCATCAATCATCTTCACTAATGAACTAACGAACTCCACTTTGATGTTTGAAGTGTGAAGTGAAAAGCAGGACGAGGAGTCGGGACGAGGAGACGGGACGAGGAGACGGGACGAGGAGTCGGGACGAGGAGACGGGACGAGGAGACGGGACGAGGAGTCGGGACGAGGAGACGGGACGAGGAGACGGGACGAGTAATTATATTCTATAAAGTGTTAATTGATATATTTATAATTGATGTTGACTCTGCAGATTATTCTCAGGCTGGCTGACATTTATTTTGAAAATCCCTCGTTTGCTTCACATTTGGAGGCCGATATCCACACACACCAAGAGAAGAGCCATGGAGGTCAATCAAATCCCTCATTACGAGTGTCTTTCATTTGTATCGCTGAGAAAATGAAACGTGTTCCTCATTCTACAACTAGCAATATACTTTTATTGTGAAATTTCTATTTTGATATGAATATTTTTGTGGTATTTTCTCCTACTTTGTATATTTTGACTGTGACTCTTAAGTGTGCGAAACACCCGGTGGCAATCCAGAGTATAATAAAAAAACAAAACTTCTGTGCATTGAATAATACTGATTTAAAAGAGCTGTCAGTGAGAAACGACGTCTCACTGAGGCTTCCAGGAGGAGCGTCAATCAAAGGCTGCTCGGCCTTCACACGAAGATACTCTGCTGTCCATATGTTACATCTTAAAGTGAATGTAAAGATCTTTGACCTGGTCTGTTTAGTCCTGATCCTCTATAATATATATATTTATATATATATATATATATATATATATATATATATGAGGATCAGGCTTTTATTGTAAAAGGTACGAATGAAAGGAGTGGATCTGGTCTGAAAGAAGCAGTCAGACTTCTTTCAGACTGTAAAGTTAACTACTGTGACGCATCATTAACACACAGCTGCTCACACTCACTCACACACACACACACACACACACACACACACACACACACACACCTGGTCCAAACCAAACCCCGCTGACTGATGCATGATGGGAATAATGTAAACTAACGCATGGACGACTGGACACATCTGTGTGTGTGTGTGTGTGTGGCAGCTATCTAAACAACCTGGAGAACACACAGGTACAATGAATGAGAACAAGCAGAAGGAAAGAACTTCCTCATTTCAATTTCACAGTTTATCCACAGAACTTCAAGACATAAATATAATTGTACATTTCTTAACAGCAAACAAGCAACAGCTGTATGAACACTGTATCAACAGGTAAAGGTTTGTTGTGGAACACAGAAGTCCTCTCGCTGAAATATAAAGGTTTATTTGAGTGTCTGTATGTCTAAGAGGTGGGGAACTCGTTCTAAAGTCAAAGGTTTGTTGACAGAACATGAGCAGCTGCTGAGTGAAGGAACTGAACCTGCAGTAAAACGTTGTGTTATTACATCAGAACGCTGAACTCCTGCCGGCTGGTTCTAAACTCTGCACCTTCCTGAACAAACCTCTGATGACATCAAACAAACAGAGAGGAAAGAAAACCCAGCGTGTCACTTCCTGTCTGAACCCCCCCCCCCCCCCGTGACTTCATACGACATTTTGGAAAATCTTCAGCATCTCAATTAGATGAGAGGATTCAGACCGATAAAGACACACTTCAGATTAAATCCTTTAAATGAGGAGCTTAGAAGAGCCGGAATACTCCAGAGCAAGTCTATTAATTACACTCAGAGTGTGTGTGAGTGAGTGAGTGAGTGAGTGAGTGAGTGAGTGAGTGAGTGAGTGAGTGAGTGAGTGAGTGAGTGAGTGAGTGAGTGAGTGTGTGTGTCTCAGGCCTCGGCCAGACAGCCCATGACCTTCAGCATCAGGTCCTCCTTCCTGTGTTTGGTCCTGATGAGAACTCCTCGTTCCTTCAGCCAGGACAGCAGAGTGGAAGAGTTCACCCTCGACAACTGAGAGAGGAGAGGATGAAGAGAGAGAGGACAGAGAGATGAAGAGAGAGACACAACGAGATGAAGAGAGAGACACAAGGAGATGAAGCCCTGAGAGGCCAGTGAGAGAGCTGAAGTATCTGTCGCCATAGAGAGCGTTTAAGCTTTACTTCCTTTGAGAACGTTGAGGTAGTTGAGATAGTTGAGGTAGTTGAGATAGTTGAGGTAGTTGAGGCAGTTGAGATAGTTGAGATAGTTGAGGCAGTTGAGATAGTTGAGGCAGTTGAGATAGTTGAGGCAGTTGAGATAGTTGAGATAGTTGAGGCGGTTGAGATAGTTGAGGTAGTTGAGATAGTTGAGGTAGTTGAGGTAGTTGAAGCAGTTGAGATAGTTGAGGTAGTTGAGGTAGTTGAGGTAGTTGAGATAGTTGAGGTAGTTGAGGTAGTTGAGATAGTTGAGATAGTTGAGGTAGTTGAGATAGTTGAGGTAGTTGAGGTAGTTGAGGTAGTTGAGATAGTTGAGGTAGTTGAGATAGTTGAGATAGTTGAGGTAGTTGAGGTAGTTGAGATAGTTGAGGTAGTTGAGATAGTTGAGGTAGTTGAGGTAGTTGAGATAGTTGAGGTAGTTGAGGTAGTTGAGATAGTTGAGGTAGTTGAGGTAGTTGAGATAGTTGAGGTAGTTGAGATAGTTGAGGTAGTTGAGGTAGTTGAGATAGTTGAGGTAGTTGAGATAGTTGAGATAGTTGAGGTAGTTGAGGTAGTTGAGATAGTTGAGGTAGTTGAGATAGTTGAGGTAGTTGAGGTAGTTGAGATAGTTGAGGTAGTTGAGGTAGTTGAGATAGTTGAGGTAGTTGAGGTAGTTGAGATAGTTGAGGTAGTTGAGATAGTTGAGGTAGTTGAGATAGTTGAGATAGTTGAGGTAGTTGAGGTAGTTGAGGTAGTTGAGATAGTTGAGGTAGTTGAGGTAGTTGAGATAGTTGAGGTAGTTGTGCCGCCGCTGCTCACTGATCGCTCCACTAACAGCTGCTTCCTCCGTAATAACGCGGACTTTAAGTGAACAGCTGCTCGTAAAGACAGCGAGGTCAGCTGTAGTCAGTTCTCCATGTTGAGTTAACCTGGCAGTCGATCGGCAGTCAAGGCTGCTGTTCCGGGGAAAGGGTCACGTGATCGGGGAAGGACACGTCGTGACTGCTAATCAAGTAGCGAACGCAGGCGTCTACGGCATCGTAAGTATCGCTGTGAACGCTGAAATCTGTCTGTGGGAGTAAAACGCAATGCTCCTGCAAACACATCAGACGGGGAGGAGAAGACATGCTACATGCTACATGCTACTACTGCGGACATGCAGATGAATGTGGTGAGAAGGTGAGAAACAAGACAGAAGAATAAGAGTTAAGAGAAGAGAGACTGAAGCCACAAACATGAAGGAGAAGGAGGTGATCATTTAGATTATAAACCGTTGATTACATTCCGTCTTGTATTCTCTTCTGTGTTTGCTCGTTGGTTTAAAGTTGGATCTGACGTTTAAACATTCACATTTAACAAGAATATCTGATCATCAGTGGAGGGAAATGAGTTCACTTTAAACACAAGTAGAGAGTCTGTCTGCAGCAGCTCACCTATAAAACGCTTTTGTAAAAACGAGCGAGAAACAACTTGTCCAGAAGCAGAAGCTGTGTAAAGAACGTCAAAGAGTCGCTGATGTATTGTTCTTGAGGAGTTGCAGGGCGCAGCTGTAAAACTGATGAATGTTGTTCTTAAAGTGCTGAGCTCCCGGTGGAGCTCCGCCTCCTGCTGACCATCCATCACCGTAACGGTCCTCAGAGGATGTTTGTGAGGAAACCGCCAGAACCGTGTGTGTGTGTGTGAGCTATTCATCACGCTACCTCACTCTAATACATCACGGTAATGTATGCGGCCTCTTCTGAAGCATGTTTATGAGGAAGCACCTACAGCAAGAGTGGACACACTGGAAATCCATCACTTCTTAAGTCTCTTCTTTTACATTACGCACCAGATTTCTCTATTCTCAAGGTCCAGACGTACTCAAGGAACAACACACTCGACAGCAGCGCGTCTCAAGGACGCTCCGATGACACCACAGCACAAGCAGAGCTATGAGGGCTATGAGAAAATGACTACTTCTCAATCTCTAGCTTCAAGTCTTCTTCAATACAGCATGATGTTCATTCAGTAACTTAGCTCCACCCTCGCTTGTCATGTCTGGTTGAAAAAAAAGAAAAAGACGGCGACGGCCAAAAACCAAGATGGCGACATACAAATACAAAGAAGGCGACGGCCAAAAACCAAGATGGCGACATACAAATACCAAGAAAGCGACGGCCAAAAACCAAGATGGCGACATACAAACACCAAGATGGCGACATACAAACACCAAGATGGCGACATACAAACCAAGATGGCGACATACAAAAACCAAGATGGCGACATACAAACACCAAGATGGCGACATACAAACACCAAGATGGCGACATACAAAAACCAAGATGGCGACATACAAACACCAAGATGGCGACATACAAAAACCAAGATGGCGACATACAAATAACAAGATGGCGACATACAAAAACCAAGATGGCGACATACAAATAACAAGATGGCGACATACAAATACCAAGAAGGCGACATACAAACACCAAGATGGCGACATACAAAAACCAAGATGGCGACATACAAAAACCAAGATGGCGACATACAAACACCAAGAAGGCGACATACAAAAACCAAGATGGCGACATACAAATACCAAGATGGCGACATACAAACACCAAGATGGCGACATACAAAAACCAAGATGGCGACATACAAACACCAAGATGGCGACATACAAAAACCAAGATGGCGACATACAAAAACCAAGATGGCGACATACAAATAACAAGATGGCGACATACAAAAACCAAGATGGCGACATACAAAAACCAAGATGGCGATGGCCAAAAACCAAGATGGCGACATACAAAAACCAAGATGGCGACATACAAAAACCAAGATGGCGACATACAAACACCAAGATTGCGACATACAAATACCAAGAAGGCGACATACAAACACCAAGATGGCGACATACAAAAACCAAGATGGCGACATACAAAAACCAAGATGGCGACATACAAACACCAAGAAGGCGACATACAAAAACCAAGATGGCGACATACAAATACCAAGATGGCGACATACAAACACCAAGATGGCGACATACAAAAACCAAGATGGCGACATACAAACACCAAGATGGCGACATACAAAAACCAAGATGGCGACATACAAAAACCAAGATGGCAACATACAAATAACAAGATGGCGACATACAAAAACCAAGATGGCGACATACAAATAACAAGATGGCGACATACAAAAACCAAGATGGCGATGGCCAAAAACCAAGATGGCGACATACAAAAACCAAGATGGCGACATACAAAAACCAAGATGGCGACATACAAACACCAAGATTGCGACATACAAATACCAAGATGGCGACATACAAAAACCAAGATGGCGACATACAAAAAACAAGTCTGCTTCCCAGAAACAGCCTATGGTACAGTTATACATCTCAGACATGGAAGTCCACAAAGAAATAATGATGAAAACTGTGTTAACTCTCACAATGACATCAACACAAAAAGTAAAATTTCTTGATAATTTGTTTTGTCCAGTTTGTCCTGAAGGTAGCGCCAGAGGAACAAAGATAAAACAAATAACCAGGCTGGCACGTCTCAGACTTCACGAAGTAAGAGTTGTGAGGAAGAAGAGGAGAAAGAAGAGGAAGGAACAACAGACCGAGGAAGATGAGAAAGAAGTTCAGTGCGTCTGCTGACCTGGTTGCTTCTGGCCATTTGCTCCACGTCCACGTCTCATATCGATGATCTGGGTTTCTTCGGCTTTGACTCCTCAAACACAACTCTCTGAAACACAACAACACAACACGGGGAAGTCAGGAAACAAGGAATTAAACTGACACTCACGATTTTTGTCAACTATCGATTAGTTGACATAATGGAGTTTCTCCACAAAAGCACCGTTTTAAATCTTGTGTTTAACAGAGACGTGTTCACAGTTTATTGGAAAGAAGTCTTTCAGCAAAACAAAATCACAAAACAGGACCAAATAACTATAAAGATCTTAGTCGTTGAGAACAAAAGCTCGACTTCAGTTTCCATTTAAAGACCGAGTTTAAATGAAGAAGTCCGACTGCGGATAGTAACTCAGTGAACTGTGGGGGGTTTACATCACGACACAGTGAGGAGCTGCTGTTAGACGTGAAACATGATTCTACATCTGGACCATTCAATTATCAATAGCAAGAAAATGATTGATCCAATCTACTGACTCGACTGGACTCACTTGTCTGCTGCTGCTGGAGGAGTCTTTGAAGGAGATGTCAGACGGTGGAGCAGCTGGAGGACGTTTGTTGGAGATGTCAGAAGGTGGAGGACGTTTGTTGGAGATGTCAGAAGGTGGAGGACGTTTGAAGGAGATGTCAGAAGGTGGAGGACGTTTGAAGGAGATGTCAGACGGTGGAGCAGCTGGAGGACGTTTGAAGGAGATGTCAGAAGGTGGAGGACGTTTGAAGGAGATGTCAGACGGTGGAGCAGCTGGAGGACGTTTGAAGGAGATGTCAGAAGGTGGAGGACGTTTGAAGGAGATGTCAGAAGGTGGAGGACGTTTGTTGGAGGTATTTGTGTCAGAGCTGGACTTCACGCTGGTCTTGGAGCTGGTGGTCTCCGGCTGTGGAGCCAGGAGGAACCCGGGTCTGGACTTGGACGCAGGACTGAGGCTGGCGATGCGTTTGAGTCCGATGTCACCCGCTGGCTGAGGAGCAGCTTTAGGACGACGGTTGAACGGAGGAGGAAGCGTGAGGGACGCGACCGACAGAGAAGAACCAGACGAAGAAGAAGAAGAAGAAGAAGAAGCGGTGGTGGTGGTGGAGGTCTTCATCCTGAAGGCAGGTAGGGTCACCCTCCCCCTCTCCTCCCCTCCTCCAATCAGCTGCTCCCTCTGCTTCTGGAGTCTCAGCACGGCCACGTTGATGTGTCGCAACGGACACTTGTTCTTGAAGATGGGAACCAGTTTGGGAGCAAAGATTGGAGGAGGAGGAAGAGGAGGAAGAGGAGGGAGGACGGAGGAGGAGGAGAGGGATGAAGCTGTCTGGAAGAGTGAGGAGGAGGATGATGATGATGAAGGGTCTCCTCTGCAGCCTTGACTTTGTGTCAGACTGTTACCCAGAAGCCCCTGGGCTCCGTCCTGCTGGGTGAAAGGGGTCCAGGCTGGAGGCTGAGACCCAAAATAGGGCTTCACGGGTCGGGGAGGAGGAAGCGGAGGAAGCTGGGTGAGGACCGGCCTGATGGAGGAGGAGGAGGTGCTCAAGTTGATCTGCTCACCACCAAACACCTGAGGAGGAAGAGGAGAAGACAATGTTTTCACAAGAACATAAAGAAGCAGAAAATGAAGACACAAACATGAATTGCAGGTCTAAGAAGTGAATTAAAATACTAAATCTACTTTATCGACGTTTGTATGAGGAAGGAAACGCTTCTGTTTGTAGGCAAGAACCTAAAACCTTCAATAACATCATAGGAGGATGAAACACACGACTTTAGTTTGCTCTCGTCTCCTCCACATGAACCCTCTGAACACCATGAATATTTGAGTTGCTCTGGATCGATCGGAGTCGATGAAACACACTTGAGAAGAACGACTCAACACATTTATTACAACGAAGAACTGATGTTGTGCTTTTTTACCTAAAACACCGTTTGACCAGCAGAAGATGTGCTAAAGTCGCATTTCTTATGAATAAGGTTTACGCTGCCTGGAGAGTTCACTGAAGTGCTTCACGAGGCTTCCTCACATGATGGATAAGGTTCAGAGGAACATTTCTTTCAAAGTGAGCTGTGGACAACAGGAGACACACATCTGTGTTATGAGAACGAGCTCCTCCTCCTCCTCCTCCTCCTCAGCGTCGCACCTTTACGCTCATAAAGAAAGAGTCCGTGTGAAGCATTTCACAAGGTGGGAACCGATCCAACAGTCCACCACACGCTGAGGTTGAACGAGCTGCATGTACGGCGGTTTCCTCCATCGGTTCAGTGCTCGTACCTGCAGCCCGACCGCGTGGTGACGGGCTCTGCCGGTCAGTCGAGCGGGGAAGCCGCACACGGCGTCGAGTCTCTCCCCGACGTCGGACAGGAAGGAGCCCAGCGCCGCCTGCAGGTCGCCCCGAGGGCAGCGCTGCACCGGCTGCAGGCGGACGCAGCTCAGAGGGTACCTGCTCGGGTAAAGGAAGGTTCTGCTCTCTGCTGCTTCTGGTTGTGATGGACGCTGCAGCGTTGGCGATTGTTTAAAACACATGCTTTTCTTGCAGAGTTTAAATTACAGACAAATAAGTGTTTAAAAGTAAGAAGGACTGAAATATATTGTCTCTATAATAATACATGTTCCTCTTGATGTTTTCATCTCGTGTCGTGTCTGATTGGTCAGATTGATATTAACACGGTTCAGTCGTGATGCTCTGTGAGGATACGTGAAGAGTCTCTCCCCCACCAGCCTGAAGTACACGCTGCAGTACACCATCTCTTCTTCTGCTGCATCTGGGAGTCTGTAACCGTACTGAGACACGCACACACACACACACACACACACACACACACACACACACACACACAACACAGAGAGACACACACACACACACACACACATATATACACATACACACACACACACACGTACACACACACAACACAGAGAGACACACACACACACACACACACACACACACACACACACATATACACATACACACACACACACATATATACACATACACACACACACACACAACACAGAGAGAGACACACACACACACACACACACACACACACACACAGAGAGAGACACACACACACACACACACACACAGAGAGAGACACACACACACACACACACACACACACACACATACGCATAGACACACAGTGTCAGAGACAGAAACAGAAACGTGCTGAAACAATTAGTCGATGAATAAACCATTTTGATAATTGATTTAAATGAACACAATTGTAATTTAAATCAGGAGATATTTATGATTTGGACGAGTTTTTATTATTTCTTTCTACAGTATTAAAGTGTGTGTGTGTGCGTGTGTGTGTGTGTGTGTGTGTGTGTGTGTGTGTGTGTGTGTGTACCAGGTGGTTCCAGTGGTCCTGCAGGTCTCTGTAGGACCTGAAGGGTCCGTCTCTGGGTAGTCGTCGTGTGACGGTGATGATCTGACCTTTCTTCATGCTACACACACACACACACACACACACACACACACACACACACACACACACACACACACACACACACACACACACACACACACACACACACACACACACACACACGATGAGTAGAGACGCTGCAGCGCCTCCTGCTGCTCACAGTCAGTATCACAACATGAAGTGAGACAGAAGCTGATAAAACCTCAAATAAATTAATTCATGAAATAAAAGACTCAATAAATGAATTATTGAACCATTTAATCGACAAAATAATGTGAAAACAAATAATGTAGCCATTAATTAATAAAATGTCACATAAATGTATATTTGTTTTAATTTGGTTCTTTATTTACATTTTAATTAATTATTATACTTATTTACTCTCATATTTAATTCTTGCATGTATTTAAAAACTTATTTTCAAGATTATTATTTATACTAAAAACAATTTAATTAATTTAAGAATTATCAAAAAATAATGAAATAAATAACTAAAGGTACAATACGTAACGTCGCTGTATTAAAACATGGGAGGACGACTAGAACGACGTCATGAATGTGTTTAAGTTGTGAACTCGCGTTGTTGACAGCAAGGTTTACATCAACGTGTTCTACCTCTGTGTTCTACCCAGGTGAACAGAACCAACAACAGCAACAAGCTCTTCTACAGTAACTTCACATCATCAGCAGATGAACAACACAGCAGACAGGATTATCAGCCATCACTGTCGTCTGACGAGCCGGATGTTTAACGTGCAGAAGAAGAAGCAGCGGTTTGGTCGGAGGTGTTCGTCTCGGTGTGTCCAGCAGGCGGAGCTCTTCCTACCTGGGCAGGACGTGACACCACAGAGCCCCTCCAGAGGAGGACGGGTCCACAACTGAGTCTGGATCAGAACAGAACCTCCTCAGGACCAACGGAGGGAGGTCAAAGTCCTCCAGCTGGAACACACGCGCACACACACACGCACACACACACACACACACACACACACACACACACACACACACACACACACACACACACACACACACACACACACACACACACACACACACACACACACACACTGAAGGGTCATGAGTCTTTATTCAACAGTGAAATTGTGACACATTTGAATGTAATTTGGTGGAAAGTTCACAGAAGAATTGAGGGATAATTTATATAATTACAGTTTCCTGTTGAACTGCACCACTGACTTCAATGAATAAAACATATTTAACATTTATACTACGACTTCTTAACGAATCTAAACTCTTATTTTGTTAATTAAACACAAGTCTCTCACTCTGGTCGGTGGCAGTCGGACCGTGTTGGCTTCAATGCTGAGGCACAGCTGACCCTCACTGGTGCTCAGCTCCATGCCTGACGCACACACACACGCGCACACACACGCACACACACACACACACACGCGCGCGCACACGCACACGCGCACACACACACACGCACGCACACACGCGCGCACACACACGCACACGCACACACACACACACGCACACACACACGCACAGTTAAAAATAGTTTCTCCCAACGTCATTTGTGTCTTATTTGTTATTTTGAAGACTTAAACACACAAATCATGTTCCAAAGTTAAACTGAGCTTAAGCTGAGCTTAAGTGCAGGAGTCACAGGAGGAGTCCTGGAGACAACTCATCACCTCCTGGTTCTCTCTGTAATCTGATCAAAGATCATCAGTGAATCAAAGGCGTGTCACAGGTCAGTGAAACTCACCGACAGCGTTGAGCCGCCCGCTCTCAGTCAGGAAGTCTTTACCTGAAACACAACATCACGCCGTCTGTTTAAATATGGAGCCCTGAGCTAGCAACGAGCTAGCTTTAGCTTCACTAAATCCAGTGGCGGGCCGTCAGGGCCTGCAAGGCTTCTCTGCTGGCCTAAACAGAATCACAAAGCTATATTTATATATACAATTTTATTTTTTAAATCTATTTTATAATTTAATAATTTTTCTTAAATGCACTACATGTATTATAATTTATAAAAATATTTTTCCCATTATCTTATTTTCTCATTGCACAGCTCCTGTCTTCCTCGGTTGCTCTCGGTTGCTCAGTTGCTCTCAGATCTCACCTCTGTGTGTCTGTGTAAGAACAGATGCTGCAGACTCGGCTCTGTGCAGGTTAAAGTACATGGGGACAATGTTGTTGCTTGTCATCGTGTTCAACCAATCAGATCTTTAGTTTGACATGGGCGTATTCTTTGACGTGTCAGCGCCGCTAGCCGCCTGTAATGACGTCAGCATCACGTGCCGCTCAGTGTCCATCTGTAGCTTTCCCGCTAGGTGCAGTGCGCTGTGATTGGTCAGTTGGCGAGCACGTGACTATCGTGAACCGAAACTTAACAGCCAGCAGAGGCTGATGGGTAGTGAATCACATCACGTGATGCAGCTCAGCCAATCAAAATGCATTGTGACTGAGTTGAGCTGCACCATGACACAAGGTGCTGAGAGGAAAGACTGCAGAGAGGTGCGTTCAACGTTCACGTTGTGAAAGTGAAATCCTCTGATACTCTCTTTGGGTCGCGGCTTGTCATGAAGGAATGACGGTGGATCCCACAGCCAGACCAGCTGACAACATTATATGTTCCTGAATTTAGGCTTTTGCATTCACTAAATGCTCGAGCATTATTCAAACGACTCGTACCGAAGACGTACATAGTTACAGCCTTAAACATGAGCTGTGGCGCCACAAGGTGGTTATAAGGTGTGTTTCAGCTGCAGGACAGCAGTGAAGGCCCAGCTATGAAATGCACGGCCGCCACTGACTAAATCTGTGTTTTGAGCGCTCTGCTGTAAAAAGAAGGTTTTCTACACAAAAACACACCAACACAGAGTTGAACAGACTCACCTGAGATGAGGTAGAGTCCGGCTTTGTTCCAGCTGGGAGCTAATCGGGTGATCAGAGAGTAGGACAGACAACACTGGAGGACACCTGGAGACACACACTGAGGACAGCCCAGCTACACACACACACACACACACACAGTTATCATCCACTACAAATGAAGTGAAACGTCACACAGAAGGATAAATGCTTCACTTCACCTGCAGACTGCGTCTCTGTACAAACACCTGGAGGATGCCTCTCTGGAAGAATGGGATCTGTAGAAAGAGACGAATATATATATATAGAGTTGAACTGGTCCTGATCCTCTATAAGACCTCCATCAGTAAACCAGACCATCACAGAGAAGATGGTCTGTTTCTTTCTCGTGAAATAGTCAACGTGCTGCAGTAGAATGAGAGGTTTTCTAAAGGGAGTCTGGTGCTCAGGCGCAGTACCATGTTAGTCCACAGGGGGCGACAGAATCAACACTACATGACTCTAAACACACGTTTAATTTTAGATATTTATACAGTTAACCAGAGCAGAGACAGAGACAGAGAGAACAGAGGGTCATTACGTGAGCTGTCAGTGTGTGTGTGTGTGTGTGTGTGTGTGTTTCCATGTCACGTTCTACTTTACATCTACACACAGTAAAAGTACATCTGTCAATACTACAAAATAAACCTCCATAAATTCATAACTTCTATGAAATAACTCTAAATATGTCCTCAGTCAGCAGCTGTTTGTTGACTTAATAAACTGAATCATGGAGGTTCATAAAAGACGTTTTAAATATGAATAATTAGGTTTTAAATACAGATGTTTCGCAGTAAACAGTCGTGTGTGAAGATAAATGAGTTTCAGACCTTGAAAGCGAGGACGTTTTGTCTTTGAAGAGCCGAGAGTTAAGATAATAAAGCCCACTTCACTTTAGTTAGTTTACTCTATTTATTTATCACTTCATGTATATTTATTATAGATTATACAAACAGAAGAGTTGTAATGATCATTCATATTTGATCAGTTAACTAAGTAAGTATGTTGGACTACATCTCCCATCATGCACTGCGGCTCTAGTTAGAACTAGTCTGAGGTGCCATGAAGAGTTTTGTGAGAATGTAGAAGAAGAAGAAGAACTTGTCTCTTACAGATGTGATCACTGTGATGTCAGAGAAGGAGTCCAGAGCTGGAGAGGCCAAAATATCAGAGTAGAGGAGAACCAGCTCTCTGTGGACACACACACACACACACACACACACACACACACACACACACACACACACACACACACACACACACACACACACACACACACACAGTTTACTCAAGGGCACATCCACAGGAATGCTGCGTTCAGGTGTCACAGTAAAACACGACCATGAAGCTTTAGTTTGCACGCGGCTGTGAAGTCATAGTTATTATCAGAGGCTGTGACTTTAAGGAGTGAATAACTCATAAATATAATTGATGTGAATAACTCATAAATATAATTGATGTGAATAACTCATAAATATAATTAATGTGAATAACTCATAAATATAATTGATGTGAATAACTCATAAATATAATTGATGTGAATAACTCATAAATATAATTGATGTGAATAACTCATAAATATAATTGATGTGAATAACTCATAAATATAATTAATGTGAATAACTCATAAATATAATTGATGTGAATAACTCATAAATATAATTGATGTGAATAACTCATAAATATAATTGATGTGAATAACTCATAAATATAATTGATGTGAATAACTCATAAATATAATTGATGTGAATAACTCATGGTCGTTCACCTGCAGGTCTTGATCCGTGTGCTCCTCAGATCCTCGTCCTCCTGCTGCAGAGTCACAGAGACACAGACCAGATCCTTCAGGACAGGAAGAGCGAGGAACGACAAGGAGGGATTCATCCTACACACGCACACACACACACACACACACACACACACACACACACACACAATTAAAACAAATCAATAATATACGTGAGTTAAAACAATTAAGAAGTAGGAATGAAAAGTTAGATAATTAAGCAACAGACCAGGAGGAATGTGAATTAAACATGTTTATTAAAACCATTTAAAATTAAATCAGATTAAATATGAATCATGAATGTAGGGTTACCAATAAAATAATAATAATGATAATAATAATAACAATAATAATAATAATAATAATAGGAAAAGGCGTGTTAAAAACACCAAAAGAAGTAAAAAAACATTTAAAACAATTATATAAAAGACCATTAAGAAGTAGGAATACAAATCTAAATAATAAGACATACAACCGACCAGTAACAATTATGAAGGCATGTGAATTAAAGGAATTAAAAAGTAAGAACAAAATAAGAAAAATAAATAATAACAATTACAACAATATAATTAAAATATTACATTTTTACATTTATTACATTTTTTTTTTTACAATATTACATTTTTTATTTGTTGCTTTTACTCTGCTTTACATAACAATTAATATCTGTTAGTGGGACAAAACATATTTTATAATAATAATAATAATAATAACCATTCAATTATAAATTAATAATACTATCCTGAGGAATTTGTTATTTTATGGTAATTTAAACAACTCCCTTTGAACTCTGGTAACTTATAATGCACATTACAACATTTAGACACTTTACAGTTAAAAACATTATATAGCAAACATAATTATTCATACTAATAATAGTTATTTAGGCCTTTAAAACTCACCTCTTTGTATCCGTGATAGCAGCACTTAGCAGCTAACAACCAAGCTAACGGTAGCTAACTAGCCTAGCTACCGACCGTGAAATATCCGTATTTTTCAGTTTGTATATCGATATTTAGTTTAACAACGATATATTTACATTCACACAGGACCGAGATAGTTCTTATATGTTGAGGGACATCTTGGTTTCCTGTCAATTACGAAAGAAGAGTGACAATTTAATGAAATAAAACGAAAAAAAAGATTTGCTCTAAGCTAAAGATGGTAGAAGACGTGGATGGGAAGAGCTCTCACTCTGTTCATAAATTACTTGTAACATAGTATTCAAATTCTTTATTTTAATTAATTACAATTAATTATTTTTATATTTTTCATTTTCCATATAAAACCAACATAATAAATTGAAAGATACAGGAAGAACAGTCGAAGAAGAGACCAACTATATGGATTATTAAATTGTTTCTATTCTGGAGTGACAGATCGTGTTAATACAAACTCTTTGACTTGAAATCAGTGGGTTTTCCCGCCAGAGCGCTGAGGAAGAATCAAATAAAACGTTCCCCAAACAATGCGCCATCTTTAGTCACCATTTTAAATGTTACCTGGTGTTGCGGAAACTTTGGAGAGGTGAAACAATCGTCACGTCAGAAAAACGCCGCGCGCAGCTCCCTTTGCGTGAGAAGCTCGTTTCCTTGAAAGTTGCTGAACTCAAGTGAACTTTTAGCCTCATCGTCGCTCAAAGCAAGCCCCCCCCCCCCACGATGACTGACAGCGTTACAGACCAATCAGAGAGTCCCGTTCATAGACAAGGAAGAAAATGACCAATAGTAACGCTCGAATGATGTTTGGGGGAGCGGGGCCAGTCATAGTGTTTGAAACATTGAGGCTCCATGAAGCGACCAAAAATAAATGCACACTTACCGGAAATAAAACTTCCAAAATAAAATATAAATGTCTCAAAAATCTAAAAGTGGTGTTTTGAGATTTCAAAACGACCAAATTAATAAAAAATAGAGGATACAGTTATTATAGGTCATAGTCATATAAAGTGTATTATTTTAACATTCAAGTTAGATAGCTAATATTTTGAAACATAAAACCCTGATGATATTTCAAACGTTTTGAAACACTCAACTAGACAAACAGTTGTATTTTCAAATCTTCCGATGTTTTTTAAGCCTATTTTAAATCATCCAAATATGTTCAAAAAATAAAACAGAATAAAATATTTCAACCATACATTGATGATACATTTTGAAACATTGCTGTAGTATGAGGCACAGTTTCAGGTTATACATAATTAAACGAGACTTTTATTTTGACAATGTAAACCAAACTGCTCGTGTTGTGTTTCTGCACAGCTTGACGGCCGTGAACGCACCGCCGCTGACTCTTTACAGACTGTTGTTGGTAGAAAGTGGGTTAAATGTCGGTGGGATTACATAACCACCAGCACGCGATTTAACGGCTCCCGTCGACGGTCCAGCGGCTCTTTCCGGTCAAAACTGTCCCGGAAAAAAATGGGTGAAAAGGAGGGAAAAAGTCCCGATGGAGTGAAATATTACAGACTGTCGGAGATCGAGCAGAAGAACACGTTCGAGTCAACGTGGATCATCATCAGCAACAAAGTCTACGATGTCACCAAGTTCCTGGAGGAGGTGAGGAACTCCTTCAACTTCCACACAGGAAACGCACTGTCGGAGCTCACGTGCAGGAGCTTTTAATCAAACAGATTCCTGTTCATTTTAGTATAAATAACTTATAACTCGTGCACGCTTCTCTGTCAGTCTGTAGATGTGACTTTAGTTGGTTAAAGTCTGGTCCGTGGTGAGTTCAGGGACCTCAAAAAGAGACAGTCAGTCCAGGTGTGAAGAAATAAACAGTATAAAATATGTGGCACTAAATAGAACCTGGTTCTATTGTATTTATTAAAGGTATTACCTAAAGCCACTTTAAATGAAAGACTTTTATT
Source organism: Lycodopsis pacificus (assembly GCA_028022725.1). Classification (NCBI taxonomy): domain Eukaryota; kingdom Metazoa; phylum Chordata; class Actinopteri; order Perciformes; family Zoarcidae; genus Lycodopsis; species Lycodopsis pacificus. The sequence continues at coordinate 22,113,173 of CM051704.1, read as the reverse complement.
TTGTTAATAATCTGACTCTGTTATAGAAGACCAAAGGTGACATCACTGAACTTTTATTCTTTTGTAATCTGGACTCTATCACAGAGGAACGAGGGAGTTTCTTGAAGGGAAAAAAAAAGCTCCATTTAAACCCAGATGAACAATAATTCATAAAAGATGTATTCTGGATGTTGTATTGTTCACTTTCCTGCAGACAAACGTCTCGCGTCTGTGTAATAAAAGGTCTGGAATGAAGCTTGAGGGTTGACCGTTGACCGTTAGTCACGGTGACTCGTACTTTTCTTGCTGCACAGAGTTCAGGGAGTGTTCAGTTCAGCTGGACTCTGATTCAATGTTGAACGAGACTCGCAGGATGAATAATCGTGTTTATATTTTGGGGCGTTCTTCTGTTTGGAGTTTAAAGGTTCATCTGAGGACCAACCTGCTGTATCCTTGAAGCTCCGGCCTTGAGGAGTCCGTTAATCATTGAGTCGAGGACGTAGAACATAAGAAACACGTGTTCCTGTCGGTGTGAGCGACTAAGTTTATTCCTGACTTTAGAATAATAATGAAGCCAGTGAGCTGCAGCTGAAAGCGAGTAAGTGGACCTTTGAGTCTCAGCTTTTTAGGTTTCTTAAAGCCAGAAGTCAACCTGTCAGAGCTTCACGTGTTAAAGCTGCATTCTCTCTAGTGGCCACCAGGGGGCGACTCCTCTGGTTGTATAGAAGTCTATAGAAAATGACTCTACTTCTCTCTTGATTTATTCCCTCAGTAAACATTGTAAACATGAGTTTATGTCTCAATCTCTAGTTTCAAGTCTTCTTCAATACAGCATGATGTTCATTTAGTACATGATGGTCCATTTAGAGTCACACAGACCATAAAGCAGGGGATGCTTTAGGGCGGGGCTACTGTGATTGACAGGTCTCTAACAGACCATAAAGCAGGGGATGCTTTAGGGCGGGGCTACAGTGATTGACAGGTCTCAAACAGACCATAAAGCAGGGGATGCTTTAGGGCGGGGCTACACGCTGATTGACAGGTCTCTAATAAGGTCACTTCCTGTTCACTGGTTGGAAAAGAAAAAGATGGCGACGGCCAAAATGCAGAACTTGATACTTTATATACTACTATATATATATATTAGTAGATAGTACTGCATCGTTTAGTGATTTCCTGCTCTGAGTCACTGAGGGTGCGTTTGTTTTCCTCCTCAGCACCCTGGAGGAGAGGAGGTGCTGAGGGAGCAGGCGGGAGGAGACGCCACCGAGAGCTTCGAGGACGTCGGACACTCCAGCGACGCCCGAGAGATGTCTCTCTCCATGATGATCGGAGAGCTGCACCCGGTCAGTGTCTGTCTGAGGGGGGACGTCATGTGACAGGACTAACTGTCTGTGTGTCTGAGGGGGGGACGTCATGTGACAGGACTAACTGTCTGTGTGTCTGAGGGGGGGACGTCATGTGACAGGACTAACTGTCTGTGTGTCTGAGGGGGGGACGTCATGTGACAGGACTAACTGTCTGTGTGTCTGAGGGGGGGACGTCATGTGACAGGACTAACTGTCTGTGTGTCTGAGGGGGGACGTCATGTGACAGGACTAACTGTCTGTGTGTCTGAGGGGGGACGTCATGTGACAGGACTAACTGTCTGTGTGTCTGAGGGGGGGGACGTCATGTGACAGGACTAACTGGCTGTGTGTCTGAGGGGGGGACGTCATGTGACAGGACTAACTGGCTGTGTGTCTGAGGGGGGGGACGTCATGTGACAGGACTAACTGGCTGTGTGTCTGAGGGGGGGACGTCATGTGACAGGACTAACTGTCTGTGTCTCTGTCTGTCTGCAGGACGACCGAGATAAGATCGCCTCCCATGAGGTAAGTGAAGCGCTCTCCTGATGACGTCATGGTGATGTCATCAAGGTTCTTAACTTTGACGTCTGACAGAAAAATAAGAAGTAAAAACTGGAGGTGTGTTGCAGTTGCATCATGGGAAATGTAGGCTGCAATGCAATCTGCACCTTTTTGTTAGAGTGCAAACCTAAATCACTGGAGTGCATTTGTAACTGAAGCCGTTTGTTTTATTCTTATTATTCATTTTGAGTAATTAGTAATTGTATCAAAGCTATAAAATAATAAATCATTTCTTTCTTTTAAAACCAGCTGAGGTCTGATGATGTTTGTGTTTTACAGGAAACACTGGTGACCACTTTGAAGGATGATCCCAGGTACAGACGCACACACACACACACGCACACACAGTCACACACACACACACACACAGACACACACGGACACACACACAGTCACAGTCACACACAGTCACACACACAGTCACAGACACACACACAGTCACACACAGTCACAGACACACACACAGTCACAGACACACACACACAGACACACACACAGTCACACACAGACACACACAGTCACACACACAGTCACACACACAGTCACACACACAGTCACACACACAGACACAGTCACACACACACACACACACACACACACACACACAGTCACACACACACACAGTCACACACACACAGTCAAAGTCACACACACACACACAGTCACAGACACACACACAGTCACACACACACACACAGACACACACACAGTCACACACAGTCACACACACACAGTCACAGACACACACACACACACAGTCACAGACACACACACACAGTCACACACAGTCACAGACACACACACAGTCACACACAGACACACACAGTCACACACAGACACACACAGTCACACACACAGTCACAGACACACACACAGACACAGTCACAGACACACACACACACACAGTCACACACAGTCACAGACACACACACAGTCACACACAGACACACACACAGTCACACACAGACACACACAGTCACACACACAGTCACAGACACACACACACACACACACACAGTCACAGACACACACACAGTCACACACACAGTCACACACACACACAGTCACACACACACACACACAGTCACAGACACACACACAGTCACAGACACACACACAGTCACAGTCACACACACACACACACAGTCACACACACACACAGTCACACACACACAGTCAAAGTCACACACACACAGTCACAGACACACACACAGTCACACACACACACACACAGTCACACACACAGACACAGTCACAGACACACACACAGTCACACACACACACACACAGTCACACACACAGACACACACACAGTCACACACAGACACACACACGGACACAGTCACAGACACACACACACACACAGTCACAGACACACACACACAGTCACACACAGACACACACACAGACACACACACAGTCACACACAGACACACACACAGTCACACACAGACACACACAGTCACACACACAGTCACAGACACACACACACAGTCACACACAGTCACAGACACACACACAGTCACACACAGACACACACACAGTCACACACAGACACACACAGTCACACACACAGTCACAGACACACACACACAGTCACACACAGTCACAGACACACACACAGACACACACACACAGTCACAGACACACAGTCACAGACACACACACAGTCACACACAGACACACACACAGTCACACACAGACACACACAGTCACACACACAGTCACACACACACACAGTCACACACACACACAGTCACAGACACACACACAGTCACAGTCACACACACAGTCACACACACAGTCACAGACACACACACACAGTCACAGTCACACACACAGTCACAGTCACACACACACACAGACACACACACAGTCACACACACACACACAGTCACACACACAGACACAGTCACACACACACACACAGTCACACACACAGACACAGTCACACACACACACAGTCACACACACACACAGTCACACACACACACAGTCACACACACACACACACAGTCACAGTCACACACACACAGTCACACACACAGTCACAGTCACACACACACAGTCACAGTCACACACACAGTCACACACACACACACAGTCACAATCACACACACAGTCACAGACACACACACAGTCACACACACACACACACACACAGTCACACACACAGACACACACACAGTCACACACAGACACACACACGGACACAGTCACAGACACACACACACACACAGTCACAGACACACACACACAGTCACAGACACACACAGTCACAGACACACACACAGTCACAGACACACACACAGTCACAGTCACACACACAGTCACAGTCACACACACAGACACACACACAGTCACACACACACACACAGTCACACACACAGACACAGTCACACACACACACACAGTCACACACACAGACACAGTCACACACACACAGTCACACACACACACAGTCACACACACACACTTTGTGACACTTTATTTTAACAAGCTGTTTGTCTCTTTTGCAGCCGGTGTAGGGTTAGTTAATTACATTTAACTAGTTGTGTATCTGTCCTCTACTTTTTGGTACTTTTTGGTTTGCTGTCCTTGTCTTACAGTTGGTTAGTTATATATTTAACTAGCTGTCCTTGTCTTACAGTTGGTTAGTTATATATTTAACTAGCTGTCCTTCTCGTACAGTTGGTTAGTCATATATTTAACTAGCTGTCCTTGTCTTACAGTTGGTTAGTTATATATTTAACTAGCTGTCCTTCCCATACAGTTGGTTAGTTATATATTTAACTAGCTGTCCTTGTCTTACAGTTGGTTAGTCATATATTTAACTAGCTGTCCTTGTCTTACAGTTGGTTAGTTATATATTTAACTAGCTGTCCTTCCCATACAGTTGGTTAGTTATATATTTAACTAGCTGTCCTTGTCTTACAGTTGGTTAGTCATATATTTAACTAGCTGTCCTTGTCTTACAGTTGGTTAGTTATATATTTAACTAGCTGTCCTTCCCATACAGTTGGTTAGTTATATATTTAACTAGCTGTCCTTCCCATACAGTTGGTTAGTCATATATTTAACTAGCTGTCCTTGTCTTACAGTTGGTTAGTTATATATTTAACTAGCTGTCCTTCCCATACAGTTGGTTAGTTATATATTTAACTAGCTGTCCTTCCCATACAGTTGGTTAGTCATATATTTAACTAGCTGTCCTTCTCTTACAGTTGGTTAGTCATATATTTAACTAGCTGTCCTTCTCGTACAGTTGGTTAGTCATATATTTAACTAGCTGTCCTTGTCTTACAGTTGGTTAGTCATATATTTAACTAGCTGTCCTTCTCGTACAGTTGGTTAGTCATATATTTAACTAGCTGTCCTTCTCTTACAGTTGGTTAGTCATATATTTAACTAGCTGTCCTTGTCTTACAGTTGGTTAGTTATATATTTAACTAGCTGTCCTTCTCTTACAGTTGGTGGACTAACTGGTTGATCCCCCTGTTGGTGGCGGCCATCGTCACGCTGATGTACCGCATCTACACCACAGACAGCGAGTGACATCATCAGCTGTGATGTCATCAATAGACAGCTGCATCAGCCAATGGCAGCGGAGAGTCACCAATCACCATCAGATCAGTCGATTAAAACATCTGTTCTAGTTTCACTGACTCCAGTACTACACTACCCAGGATGCATCATGCTGTTAAAACCAACCAATTACATGCTATTATGCTAATGAAGTCATTTACGGTGACACTTTGAACTACGGATGTTTTGTAGAAATTAATGTATAATTTGCATCTTTTTATATATTTGTAACCGAATGTAAATGAGTTCATGAATATGCAATCAGCGGCTAACGGAGTCATGTGACCGTCCCTCGTGCAGAATACAACATCAACAACAAAGAATACAACAACTCTCGTCAGTTTATTTTTCCTTCCTTTTGACAACGACGACCTGAAAGTGGTCACTTCTCGTGCACACTCGTGCTTCAGCTGATTTTAGGTGGAAGTTGATGTTATGATTATGAATGCAATATAAACTAAATCAAACGATGCAGCTGTGTGTGATATGAAATGCACAATGATTGTTGATGAAGTTCACTGAATATTTCCATCGTCACACTGAACCAAAAGGAACCGATTTCTCTCTGTTCTGCAGGTTTGATGTTTGTTTTGATCGGATGAAATCTCTTGTTTCTCAGTGATGAAGATAAACTGGTTCAATCATCATCATCAGTCTGTTTGCTTCATTGTAAATTACACTTTGGGAAAACTGCACCAACATCTTCTTCTCATGATGCAGAGCGGCCACGCGTCGGAGTTAAAGCAGCAGATTGGACAATCAGTCAATCACCACAAGCTGAAGCGGTTCTATAGAACGAGAGAACTTCACAATCTGAGAGGTTCTCGTTGGTGCACAATTCACCTTTTAGCTAAATGTTTGAAAGCATTAAAGACTTCAAATGCACAGAAGGAACCTCTGGTCTGAATTCAGCTGCAGGATTATTATAAAAAGTCTTCGTTTGGGAACTCAAGTCTGAATAAAAGGACTCGGAACCGGTTTGACTTTGGGTCCTGATTGTTATCAGACGGAGTGGATGAAAGCGTATAACGTGATGTCACTGTCAAAATCAGCATCAAGAGACGAGATGGAAAAAGCTTCATGTAGATCAAAAGAGTCGTTTGTTTTGAGAAGTCATAGAAATTACACATTTTATAGAAAATGTTTTAATCTGTTATTAAAAGCTGCAGTTTTGTGCAGTATAAAGAAAATAAAGTACAAAAACAGAAGGTTAAATAAATGGCTTCAGACGACGGTCGTCTTTAATCTCTCAAGTTTCTGTTCAACATGAGGAATTTAAAAAATAATTATTTTCCTTTTTTCTGGTAAATTGACTCATTTTGAAATCTCATGTATGACGTCACAGTGCTGCAGCGCCACCTGGTGGAGAAGAAGCGCATCCGGTCCCACTCAGTGAGGAACTGAACCTAACTCATTCATTATCAACAGCTGTTAGTTTCATCTGGTCTGCTTTTTATGTCAATATTTAATATTGAGATTGTTGATTAGTGACAGAATGAAGTGCTGCCATCTAGTGGTGAAACGTCTTCACTAGTCATTTATAAACTGCTTCTGAGGGGAAAGCATGAACTAATTATTGATCTTCTGTGTTTTACCGTCTTCATAATTCATGTAAAGACTTTTTAAAAACTGAAACATGAACTTGTGTTTTAATATTTGTGGTTTGGAGCGTTGAACCGATCGACTGCAGTTTTAAAAGATGTGAAACATGTTCCGCTTGTATTATCCAACCTCAGCTCTCAGCGTCTCGCCGAGGAGGTAAAGGTACTAATACCACGCTGTAAAAGTACTCTGTTACAGTAAAAGTACTAATGCCACGCTGTAAAAGTACTCTGTTACAGTAAAAGTACTAATACCACGCTGTAAAAGTACTCTGTTACAGTAAAGGTACTAATACCACGCTGTAAAAGTACTCTGTTACAGTAAAAGTACTAATACCACGCTGTAAAAGTACTCTGTTACAGTAAAAGTACTAATACCATGCTGTAAAAGTACTCTGTTACAGTAAAAGTACTAATACCATGCTGTAAAAGTACTCTGTTACAGTAAAAGTACTAATACCACGCTGTAAAAGTACTCTGTTACAGTAAAAGTACTAATACTTCACTGTAAAAGTACTACAGTAAAGTATATAATATCTAATATTTATCTATGTATTTACAGTGACATCACTTCAGTACTTTTACTGCATGAAGTTGAGAATACTTCAGTACTTTTACTACATGAAGCTGAGAATACTTCAGTACTTTTACTACATGAAGCTGAGAATACTTCAGTACTTTTACTGCATGAAGCTGAGAATACTTCAGTACTTTTACTGCATGAAGCTGAGAATACTTTTACTTTGATGGGAATTAGAATGCAGGGCCTTTACTTGTATTCGTACATTGTTGTATTTGTACTTCTATCTAAGTCAAGGATCGGAGTACTGAACCATGTTGTTACTTGTATTCATGTGGACACAGAATCTTCTCTGTTGTTGTTTACAGTGTGACGTGTTTCCGGTGCGCTGCACGCAGACAGGTGAGAGTTGACGGTGCGCGTGTCTCTGCGATCAGTAGACTGGTGAATCTGCACGCGCTCTGTTGTCGTCCAGAGGGGGCGGGAGTTTCCTCTCTATACAAGCCGCCTCCCGAGGACTTCTGACCGGCCACAGCACACGGGCCGCCAGGCTGCCGGGCACACATGTCCCGCTCACCTCTCCAGCTCCCGAGTATGAAGAACGGTCTGGAGGAGGAGGAGGAGGAGGAGGAGGAGGAGGAAGATCTGGACGACCAGGTGGACGCTTCTCACCTCAGGTTTATGAAGGACCGGAGGAGAGCCAGGTCCTTGCCCGCACTCCTGGTCGGCGTCTCCGGGAGTAACGGGAGGAAGCGGGTGAAGTTCGCCGACTCCATGGGCCTGAACCTGGCCAGCGTCAAGCACTTCAGCTCGCTGGAGGAGCCGCAGATCCCGAGTAAAGTCCTGTCCCGGCACAAGAGCTTCCCGCCGCAGCAGGACTCACTGAACGACCTGTGCCAGAGCTTCAAGTCCAGCCTGGACACGGACCGGCTGGTCGCCTGCTTCCCGGAGCCCCGCGACGCGGAGCAGAGAGTCCAGCGGCTCCGCGTCTGCCTGGAGAAGGTCACCATCACCCAGCTCGACGTGCGGGGACAGATCCGGGTCTCGACCAGCTGCACCGACAAAGAGGTCGGATTGAGGTACACCTTCAACGACTGGCTCTCCTACGTGGACGCGCAGGCTCTGCCCGTGGCCGCGGATCCGCCGGGCACCGCGGATCAGCGGTTCAGCTTCACCGTGTACACGCCGCCCTTCATGGACCCCAGCTCGGCCGTGCACTTCTCCGTGTACGTGCGGAGCGAAGAGGGGGAGTTCTGGGACAACAACGATGGGAGGAACTATACCCTCCAGTACCGCTGCATGCCCGGCACCACGCCGTTTGTCACCGCCGCGTTCCACACCACCTGACCGCGCGTTAAACCGATACACCTGTGCGTAAAACCCATTCATTTGTGCGTAAAACCAATAAGTCTTTGCGTAAAACCCTTGCAACCTATACATCTGTGCGTAAAACCAATAAAACCTGTACATCTGTGCTAAAAAACTCCATCCGCTGTTTCCCACCTGCTGAATAAAAACTATTGTGGGTCACACGACGAGTCTTTTTCAGATCAGGGAACTTGTATTTCGTCTGAAGATCAGACTTAGTTTCAGACTTAGTTTCCTTCATTTGGGCCACAGAGTGATTTTTCTGTCATTCAACGGACATTTATGGATATTAGTCTGAACTTGGATCGATGGACTCTTTCTTTGGTCATATTTAAAGAAACCGTGCCTCAGTGTCAACAACCTTCTGGACGCTTTGGACCTGACGACACCGGCGTCCCTGTCTCACTGCAGAGACGTTTCTGAAGTATTCCTCTGTTGCTTTCACATTATTCTGTACGGTTTGACATGTGATCAATCACACAGATGATCTGAATTCATCTTCTGTGGATGTTACATTATTGTTGCTTAATGCAGTTTGAGCGCAGATTGTTTAAAGAGGAGAATTCATTTTCACCCTGTACGGACACATATAAATCAATGGCTGCCTGAAACTGGATGAATAAAGAACATTCAAATAAATCAGCTTCATGGTTCAACTGTTTTTTTGTTTTTTTAATCTTTGATGTTCAGTAAATGAGAAACATGAAAAACGACGGGTTGGTTCTTTAAACCTTTAACGATCCAGTTGATCCGTGTTTAACGCAAACATTCAGTCTAAATGTTTGAAGAGTTGCAGGTTTGATTCCCAGGAAAGAAAACCCGACATTTTGGAAACACAAAGGAGAATATACTCGTTAGTTTGATAAATAAAATCAAAAACTCTTCTTTTGCTTTTTGATGAATGTATGTTTTACTGCACTATGTTTATCTGACATGGATCTATAGATATAGATCCATGTTCTATATTTAACATCAGATAAGATAATAAAATATCATTAAAACATCTTTGTCTTGTTGTTATCTCAGTTAATACATTTACTAAGATACAATATGCTGATACTTTATACTTCTACATCTCAGACGCCTTTATTGTATTGTTTACTGCTCAAAATATGATTGATCACCAGGAGGAAACTCATAAACTACCAGCAGAATGTTTCACCATTTAATCAATAATTACATTACAATCACATTCTCACGATCGCGTCCCACTTTCTCACGATCGCGTCCCACGTTCTCACGATCGCGTCCCACGTTCTCACGATCGCGTCCCACGTTCTCACGATCGCGTCCCACGTTCTCACGATCGCGTCCCACATTCTCACGATCGCGTCCCACGTTCTAACGATCGCGTCCCACGTTCTAACGATCGCGTCCCACTTTCTCACGATCGCGTCCCACATTCTCACGATCGCGTCCCACATTCTCACGATCGCGTCCCACGTTCTAACGATCGCGTCCCACTTTCTCACGATCGCGTCCCACGTTCTAACGATCGCGTCCCACTTTCTCACGATCGCGTCCCACATTCTCACGATCGCGTCCCACATTCTAACGATCGCGTCCCACATTCTCACGATCGCGTCCCACATTCTCACGATCGCGTCCCACATTCTCACGATCGCGTCCCACACTCTCACGATCGCGTCCCACAATCTAACGATCGCGTCCCACATTCTCACGATCGATACCACACTCTCACGATCACGTCCCACTCTCACGATCGCGTCCCACACTCTCACGATCGCGTCCCACACTCTCACGATCGCGTCCCACACTCTAACGATCGCGTCCCACACTCTCACGATCGCGTCCCACACTCTCACGATCGCGTCCCACACTCTCACGATCGCGTCCCACACTCTCACGATCGCGTCCCACACTCTCACGATCGCGTCCCACACTCTCACGATCGCGTCCCACACTCTCACGATCGCGTCCCACATTCTCACGATCGCGTCCCACATTCTAACGATCGCGTCCCACATTCTCACGATCGCGTCCCACATTCTCACGATCGCGTCCCACATTCTCACGATCGCGTCCCACACTCTCACGATCGCGTCCCACACTCTCACGATCGCGTCCCACACTCTCACGATCGCGTCCCACACTCACGATCGCGTCCCACACTCTCACGATCGCGTCCCACACTCTCACGATCGCGTCCCACTTTCTCACGATCGCGTCCCACATTCTCACGATCGCGTCCCACATTCTAACGATCGCGTCCCACATTCTCACGATCGCGTCCCACATTCTAACGATCGCGTCCCACATTCTAACGATCGCGTCCCACATTCTCACGATCGCGTCCCACATTCTAACGATCGCGTCCCACATTCTCACGATCGCGTCCCACATTCTCACGATCGCGTCCCACATTCTCACGATCGCGTCCCACATTCTAACGATCGCGTCCCACTTTCTCACGATCGCGTCCCACATTCTCACGATCGCGTCCCACATTCTAACGATCGCATCCCACATTCTCACGATCGCGTCCCACATTCTAACGATCGCGTCCCACATTCTAACGATCGCGTCCCACATTCTCACGATCGCGTCCCACATTCTAACGATCGCGTCCCACATTCTAACGATCGCGTCCCACATTCTCACGATCGCGTCCCACATTCTCACGATCGCGTCCCACATTCTCACGATCGCGTCCCACATTCTAACGATCGCGTCCCACATTCTAACGATCGCGTCCCACATTCTCACGATCGAGTCCCACATTCTCACGATCGCGTCCCACATTCTCACGATCGCGTCCCACATTCTAACGATCGCGTCCCACATTCTCACGATCGCGTCCCACATTCTCACGATCGCGTCCCACATTCTAACGATCGCGTCCCACATTCTCACGATCGCGTCCCACATTCTCACGATCGCGTCCCACATTCTCACGATCGCGTCCCACACTCTCACGATCGCGTCCCACAATCTAACGATCGCGTCCCACATTCTCACGATCGATACCACACTCTCACGATCACGTCCCACTCTCACGATCGCGTCCCACACTCTCACGATCGCGTCCCACACTCTCACGATCGCGTCCCACATTCTAACGATCGCGTCCCACACTCTCACGATCGCGTCCCACACTCTCACGATCGCGTCCCACACTCTCACGATCGCGTCCCACACTCTCACGATCGCGTCCCACATTCTAACGATCGCGTCCCACATTCTAACGATCGCGTCCCACACTCTCACGATCGCGTCCCACACTCTCACGATCGCGTCCCACACTCTCACGATCGCGTCCCACACTCTCACGATCGCGTCCCACATTCTCACGATCGCGTCCCACATTCTCACGATCGCGTCCCACATTCTAACGATCGCGTCCCACATTCTCACGATCGCGTCCCACATTCTAACG
>CM051704.1:22083313-22095813 GCA_028022725.1 Lycodopsis pacificus | reverse complement strand
TCAGTTTGTTTTTTGTCTCTTTAGATTGTCTTGATCTCTGCGGTGGTCCGTCTCTCGTCTGTCTGTCTCGCTCTCTGTCCGTCCTCAGTCAGTTTCACTTTCATGAATAATAAAAGAAGAGCTCTAAAAATAAAACAGGAATATTTCATTTGGCTCTGAATAACCCAATTAAGGCAGAAACAGCAGGTCAGCATCCAATGAAGGCAAAGCATGCTGGGATATTAATGTGGCTGTTTGCTTTCTCTACCTCTCTCCATGTCCGGGTTAAGGGCCCCTGGTGCCCCCCCCCCCCCAACCAGAGTCAGAAGGTGATAGGTAGTCGGCTTGTTATTATCATGATGAAGACTGAACCGGCCTACAGGGTCCAGGTCTGGGCCCCTGGACCAGAACCCCTGAAGTGACTGTTGGGAAGTCAATACAAATACTACAAAGAAACAAAAAAACACAGGAAGAGGCAAAATCACCACAAAGAGAAGCTAAACGACCACAAAGAGAAGCTACACGACCACAAAGAGAAGCTAAACGACGACAAAGAGAAGCTACACGACCACAAAGAGAAACTAAACGACGACAAAGAGAAGCTACACGACCACAAAGAGAAGCTAAACGACCACAAAGAGAAGCTACACGACCACAAAGAGAAGCTACACGACCACAAAGAGAAGCTAAACGACCACAAAGAGAAGCTAAACGACCACAAAGAGAAGCTACACGACCACAAAGAGAAGCTAAACGACGACAAAGAGAAGCTAAACGACGACAAAGAGAAGCTAAACGACCACAAAGAGAAGCTAAACGACGACAAAGAGAAGCTACACGACCACAAAGAGAAGCTAAACGACCACAAAGAGAAGCTAAACGACGACAAAGAGAAGCTACACGACCACAAAGAGAAGCTACACGACCACAAAGAGAAGCTACACGACCACAAAGAGAAGCTAAACGACGACAAAGAGAAGCTACACGACCACAAAGAGAAGCTAAACGACCACAAAGAGAAGCTAAACGACCACAAAGAGAAGCTAAACGACCACAAAGAGAAGCTAAACGACCACAAAGAGAAGCTACACGACCACAAAGAGAAGCTAAACGACCACAAAGAGAAGCTAAACGACCACAAAGAGAAGCTAAACGACCACAAAGAGAAGCTAAACGACCACAAAGAGAAGCTAAACGACGACAAAGAGAAGCTAAACGACGACAAAGAGAAGCTAAACGACGACAAAGAGAAGCTAAACGACGACAAAGAGAAGATACACCACCACAAAGAGAAGCTACACGACCACAAAGAGAAGCTAAACGACCACAAAGAGAAGCTACACGACCACAAAGAGAAGCTACACGACCACAAAGAGAAGCTAAACGACGACAAAGAGAAGCTACACGACCACAAAGAGAAGCTAAACGACCACAAAGAGAAGCTAAACGACCACAAAGAGAAGCTAAACGACCACAAAGAGAAGCTAAACGACCACAAAGAGAAGCTACACGACCACAAAGAGAAGCTAAACGACCACAAAGAGAAGCTACACGACCACAAAGAGAAGCTAAACGACCACCATACGAACACCATTTTAGAGGGTTAGGGTTACATGCAATGACACCCGTCACGCTCCTCTCCTCCATAAAGACACTCATAAGTGATCCGTGCTGTAATGGAAGGCTAAACTTAGCCTCCTTCATACATCGTACTCCCACCAGGCAGGAGGTGTAAGATCAACACCAGACTGAAGATCTGTACGTCAAGCATCACTGCTGCTCTTCTGACTGCGTCGATGCAATCCAACCACGTTCAAACCATCGACACCTCACATGTAGAGATGTGTACATCATGGGGAGCGAGTTCCTCTTCCTGCCACGTCAGTTACCGTGAATGTTTTGGTCGAAACTATTATCAACGACCAGGGACAGCTGGTACACACTGTTCATGAGAGGCGCCGACTTCACTTCATGATCATTTTGGAAGCTGTAGTTTGTGGTGACTTTGAGAAGTATTGAATTATAATAAGAGGCCTTTTCTGGCTTCAAAGAGAACAGATGAGAACTCAACACTGTGTGATGTTTGCAGGAACATCACCAAAAATAATCATGGACCCAACACTGTAGCTGGACGGTAGTGTGTAGTTAAACAATAGAAGATGCTGCCCCGAACTGCAGGAGACAGCAACAATGGGAAGTTAAAGAGCCGGTGAAAGTGGGAGGAAAGAGATGAAGCGGCTGGAGGAGGCCGGAGGAGCAGCTCCCACTAAAGGAAATGAGCTTCTTCTTGTCAAAAGGGGGGGAAGAGATGGAAAGGACGGCAGGACGCTCGTCAGAATGAAACGCATGGAGGATGAGGAGGATGAGGAGGATGAGGCGGTGCTCAGGTAGATAATAAACTCAGCAGAAGGAGATCTCCAGTTTCTTTCCCATTTGTCAGGAGATGAGAGCAGCAGGAGGCACAAACACATCCAGAGTCAGGCCCCATCTCATCTCGTCCAACTCAGACTTCCTCATTTAGATCCAGCGTGAACGTCTCCTGAGGAAGAGGAGGACCACCCCACCGTACCAGCCGGTGCTGCCATTCAGTGGCTCAACTGACAGTTAATGACCCACAGGGACTGAACAGGCCGCTTGGGATGAGCAATCCGGGAGAACAGAGGGTGAAAGACGGCATTCTGTAGCAACCGTACAGCCACAAACAGTGAGAACGACTTCAAAGTTCATCTGTGAGTGAACCAGTGCAGGGGTGAACACACACACACACACACACACACACACACAGAACTGTTTGGAGATAAAACCCGTCACACCTTTCATCTCGTCTCTCTCTCGCTGGGACCTTTAAGGAGCTTTATCAGTTTTCACAAACTCAGTGGCCTGAAGCACAAAAGAACAGTTCACTCTGTTCATCTCTCTTTTAAACCCGTTTTATTTCTCTGGGGAAGGCGGGCTGAGCTCACGCGTTATGTATTGTAGGGCTCTGGCAGAGCGAGCACACCGGCAGCTGCTAGGTTCCAATACACCGACGGGTGAGACGTACAGACAGTCAAGTTAAAGTAGCTGGACTCACCTCAACTGACTTGAGGCTTTACGTCGCCCTTCCTCCTGACTTGTCTTATCTGGTTTAATCAATGACTTGTTTCGGACTGATCTTGAAACCTCATTTAAGACGTTCTTTGATAAGACTCGACTTGTGACTTGATGGACTTTGGTTCATCAGAGACCGTCTCTACTGACTTGAGACCTGACCTTATGACTCGAGACTTGCCTACGAGTCTGGACTGACGTGGGACTTGACTTGCTGAGACATGAATGAAAGGCGTCTCGACTGACTTGGACTAATCTCAATCCTCGAGTCTGAAGTGTGCCGATGGACTTGACCGACAACAACTTAAAAATAACCGGCAGACGCACGAGAGAACCGGCAGATTGTTCGTCTTCGTCGCTGTGGAAGTCTGTGATGTCTTCGTTCACATGTAGACACAGAACATCTTTAATCTGCTGTTCTACATCACGGAGCGCTGCAGGCCACAGCGGTTCCGTGTGTTGCTCAAGGGCAGCTGAGCACGGTGGGGAAGTGTTTTGAAGGACAACGTCTCCGCATCTCACACATCCTGCTGCTTTGTTTCATGCTAATCCAGCCAATTAAATCACTCCGTTTGGATTCTTCCCCTTCATCTTCCTCGTTTGTCCCTTCATTTGTCCAGACTGCACCGTCCAATCCCCTCCTTCAACCTCGTTCCTCCTCTGTTCTTCTACGCCCCCGAGCTATGTAGAGCAGGGCGGTGTTGGTGGAGTATTAAAGGTGTAGAGCAGGGAGGTGTTGGTGGAGTATTAAAGGTGTAGAGCAGGGAGGTGTTGGTGGAGTATTAAAGGTGTAGAGCAGGGAGGTGTTGGTGGAGTATTAAAGGTGTAGAGCAGGGAGGTGTTGGTGGAGTATTAAAGGTGTAGAGCAGGGCGGTGTTGGTGGAGTATTAAAGGTGTAGAGCAGGGAGGTGTTGGTGGAGTATTAAAGGTGTAGAGCAGGGAGGTGTTGGTGGAGTATTAAAGGTGTAGAGCAGGGCGGTGTTGGTGGAGTATTAAAGGTGTAGAGCAGGGAGGTGTTGGTGGAGTATTAAAGGTGTAGAGCAGGGAGGTGTTGGTGGAGTATTAAAGGTGTAGAACAGGGAGGTGTTGGTGGAGTATTAAAGGTGTAGAGCAGGGCCGTGTTGGTGGAGTATTAAAGGTGTAGAGCAGGGAGGTGTTGGTGGAGTATTAAAGGTGTAGAGCAGGGAGGTGTTGGTGGAGTATTAAAGGTGTAGAGCAGGGAGGTGTTGGTGGAGTATTAAAGGTGTAGAACAGGGAGGTGTTGGTGGAGTATTAAAGGTGTAGAGCAGGGCCGTGTTGGTGGAGTATTAAAGGTGTAGAGCAGGGAGGTGTTGGTGGAGTATTAAAGGTGTAGAACAGGGAGGTGTTGGTGGAGTATTAAAGGTGTAGAGCAGGGCCGTGTTGGTGGAGTATTAAAGGTGTAGAGCAGGGAGGTGTTGGTGGAGTATTAAAGGTGTAGAGCAGGGCGGTGTTGGTGGAGTATTAAAGGTGTAGAGCAGGGCGGTGTTGGTGGAGTATTAAAGGTGTAGAGCAGGGCGGTGTTGGTGGAGTATTAAAGGTGTAGAGCAGGGCGGTGTTGGTGGAGTATTAAAGGTGTAGAGCAGGGAGGTGTTGGTGGAGTATTAAAGGTGTAGAGCAGGGAGGTGTTGGTGGAGTATTAAAGGTGTAGAGCAGGGAGGTGTTGGTGGAGTATTAAAGGTGTAGAGCAGGGAGGTGTTGGTGGAGTATTAAAGGTGTAGAGCAGGGAGGTGTTGGTGGAGTATTAAAGGTGTAGAGCAGGGAGGTGTTGGTGGAGTATTAAAGGTGTAGAGCAGGGAGGTGTTGGTGGAGTATTAAAGGTGTAGAGCAGGGAGGTGTTGGTGGAGTATTAAAGGTGTAGAGCAGGGAGGTGTTGGTGGAGTATTAAAGGTGTAGAGCAGGGCGGTGTTGGTGGAGTATTAAAGGTGTAGAGCAGGGCGGTGTTGGTGGAGTATTAAAGGTGTAGAGCAGGGCGGTGTTGGTGGAGTATTAAAGGTGTAGAGCAGGGAGGTGTTGGTGGTGTATTAAAGGTGTAGAGCAGGGAGGTGTTGGTGGAGTATTAAAGGTGTAGAGCAGGGAGGTGTTGGTGGAGTATTAAAGGTGTAGAGCAGGGAGGTGTTGGTGGAGTATTAAAGGTGTAGAGCAGGGAGGTGTTGGTGGAGTATTAAAGGTGTAGAGCAGGGCGGTGTTGGTGGAGTATTAAAGGTGTAGAGCAGGGAGGTGTTGGTGGAGTATTAAAGGTGTAGAGCAGGGAGGTGTTGGTGGAGTATTAAAGGTGTAGAGCAGGGAGGTGTTGGTGGAGTATTAAAGGTGTAGAGCAGGGCTTCTTGTCTGTTTTCTTTCCCTCCTGGCATTGGTCAGTCGTCCTTCACTCTTTTTTAACTGCTTTTCATAACAGCAGAACTAAAAGAACTGAAATAGTGCAAGTGAAGCAGGAATCAAACGAATACGACTTGAATCTTCTTCAGATACTTCTGTGTGTTTTGGTTACAAACCGAATCAGGATGGACTTGTAAAGTCAAACTGCTGAATCTTAGTCGGTGTTTAAAGGCTGCAGTCTGCTTCAAACTGTTCTGGTCCGGTTCTGTTGAAGCAGACCGTTGTAAACTTCTCTCTTCACCTCGTGCTTTCATTTCTCTCTGCCAGTTCAACTACATTTGACACTGTTGGAACGTCACCGCTTCCACAGCATCGCATTAGTCCACAAACGTCCTCCGACAACAACACAGAACATTGATTTCCCCTCTGCTCTCCTCTCAAGTCCCTCCATCTCTCAGTTCACTCCTCTCTCACCGAGAAGTCTTTGTGACTGAAACCAGACGCCGATCCTCCCCAACCGCAACCAAGATGGAACAGTTGACGTAATATTAACAGGTTGCATATTTTGGTGGGAATCAAATGAGCAGTGAATGAATATTTCACCGATGTGTTGGGATCAATGTTTCTGTGAGTTGCCAGATACATCGGTCAACATATTGCTTGTATCGGGGTTCCCTTCAAAACACATTTGTGGTTCTTTTCTTCAAAAGGTTAAATCAATCAGCGAGAACTGATCCCGTCTGAAGACAACCCGACAGACACGAGGACACACGTCTACCGGAGACCGATACCACGGCTGCGTTGACCTTTGAAGGACGCACGCGCACACGCACACGCACATGCGCACACACACACACACACACACACACACACACCAGCTCTCCTTGTGTGTGTGAGCGCCAGTCTTCTTTAAAAAGGACCAATGGGACATCTTGTGTGTGTGTGTGTGTGTCCCGCCCACCGTCTCCCGTCTTGTTAATTGGCCACAATGACTCAAAAAAAGACTTCTGACCAATTAGCAGTTGGAGACTCAACACCCGGCATCAACCAATCACGGCGCAGTAAAAATAATGATTAAATGTGATTATGCTAAGAAGGCAGGGCCACGCCCACCAACACACACACACACTCACAACAGTAATGAGGAGTTTCTTTGTAAATCCGAGGTTTCTTAACCTTAATTCTTTCCACTCTGAGCCACACTAATGAGCCAGAAGAGATGAAGGCAAACTGTGCTTACACAGTGTGTGTGTGTGTGTGTGTGTGTGTGTGTGTGTGTGTGTGTGTGTGTGTGTGGAGTTCCCTCGCTGTGATATCCCGTTTCAGTCCGTCGCACCGAGAGACATCGAGGAGGAGGAAGATGAAGAGGAGGAAGAGGAGGATAGCTGGTTATAAATTGCCAGCGCTGCTGTACGTCTCCTTTATTCTTTCCTCGTCCTCCAGTTTCTTCCTCTGGTCTCCTTTTAGGATATGAAGTCTCTTCCTCCGTCTGTATGAACATCTTCAAAATACACTTCAGTCTTCACAGGAAACCACTCGGTTAGGTTTAGACAACAAAAATACTTCGTTCAGTACAAGATCGTGAAATACTTCTGTGGTTTAGAAAGAGATCGTGAAATTCCCCGATTCGTCACGACCTGATCACGCGACCCTGTTCCGGAAGAACACAAGCAACAACTATTGATCGTTGATCGACTGCCAGGTTACTCTAACACGGACGACTGATTGCAGGTGTTGTGAAGTCCACACAGAGGTCCGTTTGACCTCCCAAACACAGAGTTTCTCTCAGCAGCTGTTAAACATCGTACGTGGAATACATATGAATTCAATTTGTTGGATATCTACGACTTCCGTCTCGTTTGTTTTTGTAGGCATATCTACGAACGACAGCATTAAAGAACTCGTACACCAGCTAGCTTGTTGCTGGCTGCTGAACTTCGACGCTCGTTATCCAGAAGCGACCTACATACCGTGCTCTCAGGATCCTGACGTTTCAGCACGAAAAGTGACACTTTGTTGTTATTTTCAGTGAATAAAACATCAACTCAGATGTAGAAGTCTCTCCTCCATTAGTGTGACGTGGCCTGATGCTGAAGGAGTCTCTCATCTCCTCCCTCTATGAGTCGCTCCGTCTCTCGTTCTTTATTTCTGTCCTCTCCAGCAGATTGCCAACCCCCTCCATCGATTCTCTTCTCCCAAACATCACTGCCTCTCATCTTCCCTCAGCCCGGCTCCATTGATGCGTCTCTTCCTTCTCTGCAGCGCTGCGATGGTTCATGACAGAACCCCAGCGTGTCGACAGTCTGAACACAAACGCACGCAGAGGCGCAAACTCCCCTTCGGTTGCTGCTCCTGAACGCACCGCTGTGACGGGACTGCTTCAGGGACGACATTTGACAAAGATGGCGGCGTCATCTCGATGAGGACATGCCTGAGATTGGATTGTTTTCTAAATGAGTCTAAACTAAAAGTGTATGACATCAGAGGCTAGAAAGCCTCCGATCTGCTCCACGCTGGCTAGCCAGCTCGCTAGCCAGCTCGCTAACCAGCTAGCTAGCCAGCTCGCTAACCAGCTAGCTAACCAGCTCGCTAGCTCGCTAACCAGCTAGCTAGCCAGCTCGCTAACCAGCTAGCTAGCCAGCTCGCTAACCAGCTAGCTAGCCAGCTCGCTAGCCAGCTAGCTAGCCAGCTCGCTAGCCAGCTCGCTAACCAGCTAGCTAGCCAGCTCGCTAACCAGCTAGCTAGCTAGCCAGCTCGCTAGCTCGCTAACCAGCTAGCTAGCCAGCTCGCTAGCCAGCTAGCTAGCCAGCTCGCTAACCAGCTAGCTAGCCAGCTCGCTAACCAGCTAGCTAGCCAGCTCGCTAACCAGCTCGCTAGCCAGCTCGCTAACCAGCTCGCTAACCAGCTCGCTAGCCAGCTCGCTAACCAGCTCGCTAGCCAGCTCGCTAACCAGCTCGCTAGCCAGCTCGCTAACCAGCTCGCTAGCCAGCTCGCTAACCAGCTCGCTAGCCAGCTCGCTAACAAGCTCGCTAGCCAGCTCGCTAACAAGCTCGCTAACCAACTAGCTAGCTAGCTCGCTAACCAACTAGCTAGCTAGCTCGCTAACCAACTAGCTAGCTAGCTCGCTAACCAACTAGCTAGCTAGCTTGCTAACAAGCTCTCTAACCAACTAGCTAGCTAGCTCGCTTGCTTCTCCATATCCAACATCCGTCTGTGGAGAAAAGGTCTTTCCAGGCTGGTCTCACCCAGCGTTTGGAGCTGTAGTTATGAATAATAATATGAATACTCTGTAATTACATCATTTCGTATGTTATCCTCGTAGTCATGAACACATGAACTCATGAACTCATGAGGGATGCAGATGGATCTGTCCTTCAGGACACGCTGTTCTTTTCCATGTGTGAAACTAAAGGCAACGTTGGTTTATTTAGAAGTAACGCAATTCAGTCATTATTTGAACCCAAACAACCCGAACGCAGTATTCCACCGTGTTTTCTTGAAAAAGACTAAAGACGAGTAACGCGCAGAAATCAACACGTTTCTGGACTTTTGTAGGAAACATTCGTACATTTTTTAAAGACATCATACAAAGCGTTGCACGAGGATACGTTAGTGAACCGTTGCACCGCTCATCCTTTATGTTCCTCTCCTCTCCTCTTCTCTCTTCTCCATGTTGCTCATCGTTTCTCCTTCCTCTCCTCCTCCTCCTCCTCATTTCCATCATCTCTCCTCGTCATTAACTGTTGTCCTTACATCACATTGCCTTCTTCAGTCAATGACTTGCATCATGGTGTGTGTGTGTGTGTGTGTGTGTGTGTGTGTGCGTGAGGATCGAGTATCATCATTGCATCAGACTCAGACTTCTAAGAATAGAAGAAAAACTAACGAATAAAAGAAAGTACCAGACAATAACACCACAGAAGAAGAAGAAAATACTGTAGCTGTTAAATCCATCTAAGAGACATTAAACATCGCCGGTGAGTCTCTCAGCTCACGGTTTCACAGTCAGATTCTGAGCTTCGGTATGAAGTTCCATGAGGCAGAGGAGGAGGAGGAGGAGGAGGAGGAGGAGGAGGAGGAGGAGGTCTGTTTCATCCACCTGAACAGCTCCCTCTGGTTGTTTGTCTTCAGCGGCACGGAGTCACCGACAGTACGAGTTACTGAGAGCGTGACTGAAGCTCTGCGATAAAAGGCGTGGGAGGAGGAGGAGGAGGAGGAGGAGGAGGAGGAGGAGGAGAAGGAGGAGGAGGTGTTGCCCTATTTTTCATATCCAGCTCCTGTCTGGTTCAGGCTTTCCCAAAATCTCTGGTTTTCCCCAAAAGGAAATGAAACTGCGTCAGAAAGGAAACTGATTTCACAGCAGATCTCCTGCGTCAGTGAACATGTTGGTGGTTTTGTCGTCGGACCTCAACTTGTTTGAAACGCGATGAAATCAAAACCGCTCCACCCGGCTCCACCTCCAGAGCTGGACCTGGTCTCTGGAGCTCCCGCCTGCTTCTCCAGCGTCATGAGGTTCACTTTAGGATGTAAGACGGGATCAATAAGCTGCACACGACCCATCAGAAGCCTCCTGTTATTAAGTACGCACTGATAATATCAGAGTGGAGTAGAACACTTCCTCGTGCTTCTTCTGCAGCTTCAGGTAATCAGGTAATCAGGTTAACCTTCAGAAAAACAGAGTTAACAAACGTCACTGTGTGTGAAGCTCAAGCCGTTTACCATGAAAACCTTATTTTCACGATTCATTCAGCGGTGGAAATGTTCTTTTCAGCACCCTGCTGCTCAAGAGGAACTCATGAAGTATTTCTGATTATTCACAGAACAAACAGGATGAACTGTGTTTGAACGTCTGCAGCACTCAGGGATTTCATCTTCTGTTCGTTAAATCTTCATTAGTATTTATTAGACGAGTGTCTTCTGTAAATAAACTGAGCTCAGTGTTACAATCTGAAGCTGAAGGATTCATGCGTTTCACTCTATTTGGCTCTTTTGTGGTTTGATTGTCTGGTCAGAGAGTTAAGCTGCTTCACCTGATGAAACCTAAACCTCTGATTCATTAAATCCACAGAGCAGAGATATCAGGGTTAAAGGCGGGACCCATCAATATGAATAACGTTTTCTCTTTAAGAAGGTTAATGGTTACATTTTGGTCGCCAAAAAAGTTCTAATTCAGTGTTCAGTTGTACTTAGCTCCACCCTCTTGTGTCACAACGGCCAAAGATGGCGACGGCCAAAAACCAAGATGGCGACGGCCAAAAACCAAGATGGCGACGGCCAAAGACCAAGATGGCGACGGCCAAAAACCAAGATGGCGACGGCCAAAAACCAAGATGGCGACGGCCAAAGACCAAGATGGCGACGGCCAAAGACCAAGATGGCGACGGCCAAAGACCAAGATGGCGACGGCAAAAGACCAAGATGGCTACGGCCAAAGACCAAGATGGCGACGGCCAAAGACAAAGATGGCGACGGCAAAAGACCAAGATGGCGACGGCAAAAGACCAAGATGGCGACAGCCAAAATTCCAAAATAAAGGCTTTAAAATGTTGGTCCACACACCAACGGGTGACCCAATGACCGTGTGCACTTGTTATATCGTCTTTGGTCGAAACACATCAGCAACAACAACAACAACATCCTCACGACTAAGAGAGGAATGCAAAGTGTTCTGAAATCTTCATAAGATGTGACGTCAAAGGTTATTTCATGGAGAACTGCATTGCTGCACGAGGCTTGGTATGAGAACCAGCCCGGCAGGTAAAAGTGTTTGTTGAACTCTGAGATTCTGGTCGACCTCCCGAGAGCCACAACGTTAAAGATGTAACTCACCATAGGATGGGGCATTTAATCTCAACTGAGCCAAAATGGCCGACGGCTGTGTGAGATTGCGGCGACATTAAGCAGCAGTAACGGCTGAAGAACGTCTCTTCAGAGGAGAGTAAAGGACACGCACTGTAAACATGATGATACGTGCATCGCACTAAACCTCCATTTTTCATTCTTTGTTCTGGTCTTCTTCCCCCTCACAGCTCCTCGTCCTCAACCCTCTCGCTCACAAACACTCCCACCTCATCAGACAACAGCACGCCGGTGTAGCTGCTCTTCTGCAAACAAGAGGCGGCTCTGCAGCTGCAATCCATCATCTTTACTCCCTCACGAACTTACAAAGACACAGAAACATCCACTTAAAGACGCACACCGGCACAAATGAGCTGCAACATGTACGAGCAGAAGAAGAGCCGGCAGACACCAGAGCAGCTGTGACGCAGGTCAGGTTTCTGCATGCACGAATGAATTCTGGAGCGTGTATGAAGTCGTTTTCCATGCGTGTACTCGTAGATATAAACACAACTATCACTGCGACACGCGAGGATGCTCAGGCACGTTCTGCAGCAGGAGCCGCTCTCCTCCTGTGGTTTCTAAACCGGCTCACTAAAGTACATCAGAGATAATAATATCCTCAGAGAGGGAGAGATACATATTTATAGTCAGTGTGAGTCACGACTCAGGAGAGAAGGAGAAGAAGAAGAAGAAGAAGAAGAAGAAGAAGAAGAAGAAGAAGAAGAAGAAGAAGAAGAAGAAGAAGAAGAAGAAGAAGAAGAAGAAGAAGAAGAAGAAGAAGAAGAAGAAGAAGAAGAAGAAGTTTGTTCTTCAGTGTCATTTAAAGCAAGAGGTTTTCTTTAAGGACACCCCCCCACACACACACATACAACACTGTATGGATCTGCACACGGGGGAGGAAACCTGAAGCCAGAGGCCTCACCCACAGCCTGGAAGTATATATACACACACACACGTGTGTGTGTGTGTGTGTCTGTGTGTGTGTGTGTGTGTGTGGGGTCTTGCAGCAGGGCTGTAACAAGGAGCATAACTCCTCCTCTGATGCATTTGATCCATGAGTCAGCGTGGGCGAGATGCAGAGGAGGAAACACCCTCGACTCAGAGAGACTCCAACAAAACAGAACCCACAGTAAACCTCGTCCTCCACGACCCACCAGGTCAAACTGTCCACTGTGGCTCTCATGAGATGCTCTGCATTCTCTCTAGTGGCCACCAGGGGGCGACTCCTCTGGTTGTATAGAAGTCTATAGAAA
>CM051704.1:22065813-22070813 GCA_028022725.1 Lycodopsis pacificus | reverse complement strand
CAATATGCAGACTTTGTTGGCATCTTATTCTGAAAACCGGATGTTGGTCTGAAGAAACCGGATGTAGTCTGACGTTAATCTTTCTGTTCACTTTCAAAGTCCTTCGCTCTGCTCTGTGCGTTTGAATGCGTTTACCGTGGATGTCAGCGTAGAGGTGCACTAGCATGTGAGAGTCTGCTGAGTTGACCGCAGTCACCGGTCTGATGAAGAAGCGCGCCATTTTTTTCGGGGGCATTTTTTGCCCCTCACCTCGTGATATCACGGGCAAAGTGATATTTCTGAGAGGCAGTTTTGCCCTCGTGTATCTCTGACGCTGGTTGAACATCACACTGATCTCTGATCTTCATTTTCTATCTATCCTGAACAGGTAGAGAACAGAGTACCTGAACAGGTAGAGAACAGAGTACCTGAACAGGTAGTGAACAGAGTACCTGAGCAGGTGGTGAACAGAGTACCTGAGCAGGTGGTGAACAGAGTACCTGAACAGGTAGAGAACAGAGTACCTGAACAGGTAGTGAACAGAGTACCTGAGCAGGTGGTGAACAGAGTACCTGAGCAGGTGGTGAACAGAGTACCTGAACAGGTAGTGAACAGAGTACCTGAGCAGGTGGTGAACAGAGTACCTGAGCAGGTGGTGAACAGAGTACCTGAACAGGTAGAGAACAGAGTACCTGAACAGGTAGAGAACAGAGTACCTGAGCAGGTGGTGAACAGAGTACCTGAACAGGTAGAGAACAGAGTACCTGAACAGGTAGAGAACAGAGTACCTGAGCAGGTGGTGAACAGAGTACCTGTGTCAGATTTGAGATCTAATCAGATCCACAAATTAGAAATAAAGTCAACAACAAAAGCAGCCAAGCCGTCATCATGTTTTATTAGATTCCGAATGCATTGGAGCTTAATTAGAATAATAAAACACTGAACCAGACTGGGATTAAATGAGTATGTTGGACCTGAATCTTAGGAGCTTCAGCCGATGTGATTATCTGGCTGATGGCCTTCAGTGGCATTACATTTGCATTCGTGTTTGTTGTGTCTCTTGGCCTCCGTCCTGCTCTGGTGGTGTTAAAGCAGCAGCTTTGAGTCTGCTGTCCTCGCTGATCAGAGGTCTGTTTCACCACACAGTCTGGATCAGGCTGTACAGGGACGACTCTTTACTGGGACGAGTCTTTACAGGGACGAGTCTTTACTGGGACGAGTCTTTACAGGGACGACTCTTTACTGGGACGTGTCTTTACTGGGACGAGTCTTTACAGGGACGAGTCTTTACTGGGACGAGTCTTTACTGGGACGAGTCTGGATCAGGCTGTACAGGGACGAGTCTTTACAGGGACGTGTCTTTGCTGGGACGTGTCTTTGCTGGGACGAGTCTTTACTGGGACGAGTCTTTACAGGGGCGTGTCTTTGCTGGGACGAGTCTTTGCTGGGACGTGTCTTTGCAGGGTCGTGTCTTTGCTGGGTCGTGTCTTTGCTGGGACGTGTCTTTGCTGGGACGAGTCTTTGCTGGGACGAGTCTTTGCTGGGACGTGTCTTTGCTGGGACGAGTCTTTGCTGGGACGAATCTTTGCTGGGACGTGTCTTTACTGGGACGAGTCTGGATCAGGCTGTACAGGGACGAGTCTTTACAGGGACGTGTCTTTGCTGGGACGTGTCTTTGCTGGGACGAGTCTTTACAGGGACGAGTCTTTACTGGGACGAGTCTTTACTGGGACGAGTCTTTACTGGGACGAGTCTGGATCAGGCTGTACAGGGACGAGTCTTTACAGGGACGAGTCTTTACAGGGACGTGTCTTTGCTGGGACGTGTCTTTACTGGGACGAGTCTTTACAGGGACGAGTCTTTACTGGGACGAGTCTTTACTGGGACGAGTCTGGATCAGGCTGTACAGGGACGAGTCTTTACAGGGACGAGTCTTTACAGGGACGTGTCTTTGCTGGGACGTGTCTTTGCTGGGACGAGTCTTTACTGGGACGAGTCTTTACAGGGGCGTGTCTTTGCTGGGACGAGTCTTTACTGGGACGAGTCTTTACAGGGACGAGTCTTTGCTGGGACGTGTCTTTGCTGGGACGTGTCTTTGCTGGGACGTGTCTTTGCTGGGACGAGTCTTTGTTGGGACGAGTCTTTGCTGGGACGAGTCTTTGCTGGGACGTGTCTTTGCAGGGTCGTGTCTTTGCTGGGACGTGTCTTTGCTGGGACGAGTCTTTGTTGGGACGAGTCTTTGCTGGGACGAGTCTTTGCAGGGTCGTGTCTTTGCAGGGTCGTGTCTTTGCAGGGTCGTGTCTTTGCTGGGACGTGTCTTTGCTGGGACGTGTCTTTGCAGGGTCGTGTCTTTGCTGGGACGTGTCTTTGCTGGGACGTGTCTTTGCTGGGACGTGTCTTTGCTGGGACGTGTCTTTGCTGGGACGAGTCTTTGCTGGGACGAGTCTTTGCAGGGTCGTGTCTTTGCTGGGACGTGTCTTTGCTGGGACGTGTCTTTGCTGGGACGTGTCTTTGCAGGGTCGTGTCTTTGCTGGGACGTGTCTTTGCTGGGACGTGTCTTTGCAGGGTCGTGTCTTTGCAGGGTCGTGTCTTTGCTGGGACGTGTCTTTGCTGGGACGTGTCTTTGCTGGGACGTGTCTTTGCTGGGACGTGTCTTTGCTGGGACGAGTCTTTACAGGGACGAGTATGTGGGAACTTGTGTTGTCTCTGATAAACGACATGCTTCTAGGTCTTTGTGCTACATTCATAGCATTTTCCTTTTTCAAAACGGATTGTCCTGCAGACGATATCAGACCATCAATAAGTCTGAATTCAGCTGAAGCACCAAAGTGTGAAATAGGTTCCACACAGTTCGTCTCCTGCCGACACGAGGAGAGGCAGTAATAACTAGCATGCTAACGCTATTAGCGACGGGGAGGGTTAGCATTTATGCTGTCGGCGAAGACGAATTAGCTGCTGCGCTACCTGTTGGGAGCTGCAGTTTATACATCAGTGTGTGTGTGTGTGTGTGTGTGTGTGTGTGTGTGTGTGTGTGCCCGCCATCTGTTCTGGAAAGCCCTCCCTGTACCTGCTGAGCCCACCAGACCTCTGAGCCGCTCTATTATATCACAACACTTCCTGGACTCTCTCTCACACACACACACACACACACACACACACACACACACACACACACACACACACTCTCTGTCTCAAGTGGGTTTCCGGTCTGTGTGGCTCTGGTGCATCCTGTCATTTCATTGATGCTGCTCCACATGGAAGAACAGACAGAATGACCTGCAGCTCCTCTATTGTCTTTCAATGTACCTTTTCTTGGAGCAGATGTTTTGCACCAAAGACACATTTCTGCCTTTTGCATATTAAAAAGTAAACAATAAATGTTGTATTCTATTTCTGAATTTCTCATTTTGCCGGAGAAAGATCTTGAGTTTACTCTCGGAGAGGAAAGCATTGTTTCCTGCCTCTGCGTTCTTCTGGCCCGTTGGTTCCTGCTGAAGATGGAAATCTTTCAAATGAAATGAATCGTTTCATCAATAAGTCACTGTCGCGGGAGGAACAGTGAGTTTGTTGGACTACTGTCAGCGGCGCTCTCGTGAGTGTTTGTGTCTCTGGTTGAGTCAAAATAAACGACGTTTGTTTTTTGATGGTGACGAAGGAACAGCAGTGAGACTCATTGATGTGTTTTAATCACAGACGGAATATTAGAAGTGGACTTCGTTCGGCATTTTGCCCGTCGCCATCTTGTTGTTTTGCAGCCAGTGAACAGGAAGTGACCACATCTGGACTGAGGAGGACGTAGAGAGGCCGTGTACGTCTCTGGTAGAGACCTGTCAATCACTGTAGCCCCGCCCTAAATCATCCCCTGCTTTATGGTCTGTTAGAGACCTGTCAATCACTGTAGCCCCGCCCTAAAGCATCCCCTGCTTTATGGTCTGTTAGAGACCTGTCAATCACAGTAGCCCCGCCCTAAAGCATCCCCTGCTTTATGGTCTGTGTGACTCTAAATGGACCATCATGTACTAAATGAACATCATGCTGTATTGAAGAAGACTTGAAACTAGAGATTGAGACATAAACTCATGTTTACAATGTTTACTGAGGGAATAAATCAAGAGAGAAGTAGAGTCATTTTCTATAGACTTCTATACAACCAGAGGAGTCGCCCCCTGGTGGCCACTAGAGAGAACGCAGCTGTAACACACGGACTTGTTAGTACATCACTGTTGTGGTCTTTTCATGGGATTATCATGGGACAATAAGAAAGTAATAGCAGGACTTGTCTTTCAACCATCTGAAGGCTTAAATGTTCCTGAACATCTGTTCCCTCGTCGCTCTGAACTGAAACACGACTCTGAATACGTCTCTCAGGTCGTCCTTTTAGTAACATTTAGAGGCAAGCTCCGCTAAAGAGCCCGTTTCAATCATGCAGAAGCACCAGAATGTTGTCACTCCTCACACTTCAGCATCTAAATTCATCTTTCATGACCTGCGGGAACCCGCCGGTTCTCAGAAGGTTTCCAGCCCTGCAGAGCTCCTCCTGCCGTTGCACGAGGCCGGTTAAAGAGAACCAAACATCCCGCTGCTGACGAGGAGGCAGCAGACGGGCCGGGAGGTTACAGGGAGGCATGAAGCAGCCAGTCTGATGCAGTGTGTGTTCTACACAGGCCTCTTCATGGACCACATGTAGACTCACGCACAGTGTGAAGGCCGTCACGCAGACATGTGATCCACTGCAGCAGCAGTTTGTGCTCATTCACACAGAAGTGAACCTTTTCTGTTGCAGACTTTCTGTAAATGAGTTTGTAGATTTGATGGAGTCAGTCCGGCGTTGCTTCACCTCTTTGTTTGAATATCAGCTGGAGCAGGCAGAGAGATATACCAGCCTTTCATAATAAATATAACAATGCTTCACAGAGCAGACATTTAAAAGCATGAAAACACAATGTGACCAGAGGGTCAATAAGTTACACACAGAGAAAGAATAAAATAAAATGAAAACATATTTTTAGAGCAGGTGTAGG
>CM051704.1:22053313-22060813 GCA_028022725.1 Lycodopsis pacificus | reverse complement strand
TTTCTTACAGTTTTGCAGAAAACCCAAATATGGATTAATCTCCTGAAACAAAGAACCAACATCAATCCTTCTTGTAATCTGTGGGATGGTAACGTTGATATTTGTAATGTCTCTTCATGACCGTGTGTTTCCTCGTCACGCGTGTGCGTAGGCGTCCATGTGTTCCTGTGTGGTGGTGCTTTTGGTGCCATGGGAACAAAGGTATGGTGACGGTCACATGACAGGAAGAAGGTCTTCAGTCCCACAGAGACTAGAAGCAGATCATTTACAACCGAGGGAAAAAAGATGCAGAGTGAAGCTCCGTCTGTGTTTTAAAGCTCAGCCTCACGTACGTCCACGCAGGCTGAGCTATATCCTGTCTGCAAATGTCACGTGACCTTTTCTCATCATGTACGATGAAGACGAAGACGAAGGGCTGCTTCACCTTTTCCAGCCTGGCGGACGTTCCTCAGCTGCTCTGGCTTTTAGATTGCTGTCGCAGATCTTTTGTGATCGCAGTTATTAAACCGTGATTTTCTTTGATCTTTACAAGATTGTTTACATCTTGAGATTATTCAAGGAACAAAAGCTAAAATAGCAAAAATCAAAAAAAAAAAAAGTGTGAATCACTGCAACCTGGAGAACAAACGCATTAACGAGCACAGATATATCAGACTGATGATGCAGTAGTGAGGGATGAGCCACGGACAGACGGACACACTCACTCACACACACACACTCACTCACACACTCACTCACACACACACACACTCACACACTCACACTCTCACACACTCACTCATTCACACACACACTCACACTCACACACACACACACTCACACTCACACTCTCACACACTCACACACTCTCACACACTCTCACACACTCACACTCACACTCACACACTCACACTCACACACACACACACTCACTCACACACTCACACTCTCACACACACACACTCACTCACACACTCACACACTCACACACTCACACTCACTCACACTCTCACACTCACACACTCACACACACACACTCACTCTCACACACACACACACACACACACTCTCACTCTCACTCTCACACACACTCTCACACTCACTCTCACACACACTCTCTCACACTCACTCACACACACTCACTCTCACACACACACACACGCACGCACACTCTCACACTCACTCTCACACACACACACACACACACACTCTCACTCTCACTCTCACACACACACTCACACACACTCTCACACTCACTCTCACACACACACTCACACACACTCTCACACTCACTCTCACACACACACACACTCTCACTCTCACACACACTCACACTCTCACACACTCACACACACTCTCACACTCACTCTCACACACACACACACACACACTCTCACTCTCACACACACACACACTCTCACACTCACTCTCACACACACACACACACACACTCTCACACACACACACACTCTCACTCTCACACACACACTCACACACACTCTCACACTCACTCTCACACACACACTCACACACACTCTCACACTCACTCTCACACACACACTCACACACACTCTCACACTCACTCTCACACACACACACACACACACTCTCACTCTCACACACACACACACATACACTCTCACTCTCACTCTCACACACACACACTCTCACACTCACCCTCTGTCGTGACTTTCTTCCATGCCAGTGTGGTGGTCTGCAGTAATCAGTTGGTGCTTGTTCCACGTTGGCCTCCACGGTGAAGCCCTGCAGGAAACCCCGTTAACACGCCGGCGCTCTGCAGAGGACTCGTGTCTGTTCTGACCTTTTCCTCCGGAGCCTGTCTCCGGACAAATGATGAACTCTGTACGCAAGACAAACAACTTTGACCTTATCCGAACATATTAATGCTTTTCAGAGGAAGCTTTTTCAATTTCACCAAAAAAAGAAAGTGAGTCAGTTGTATAGTTTGTCCAACGGTATCGTCTTATCATGGGGTGTAGTTCTCACGGTGGCCTCTAGGGGTCACTGTGTGCTTTTACTGTCGTGTCAGCTCAAAAATGATGTCTCGATGTACTTTTATGTTCCCGTTAAAGTCAAAATGACCTTCAGATGTCCCTTTACCCACAAACCAGTGTGTGTGTGGGTGTTTTACCTGCCTTATGGGGACATGAATCAGATCACACAGTCACATCGTGGGGACTACCTGTTTTTGGGGGGACGATAAGGTCCCCTTAACTTAAATCATTACTGTGTGTGTGTGTGTGTGTGTGTGTGTGTGTGTGTGAGACCTCAGCACTGCCCTGTCCAGTATAATATGACACCAGCAGCAAGAGGTAAAAGCTTCATGGATTGAGGAACAATAATCCATTTTGCTGCAATGCCACTGCAATGCTACAGCCCTTTTGTCTTGTGTGTGTGTGTGTGTGTGTGTGTGTGTGTGTGTGTGTGTGTGTGTGTGTGTGTGTGTGTGTGTGTGTGTGGTACAAATATTTGAGGGGGACGGATGAAAGGGCGATTGTCTCGTCTCCTGTCAGAGGTTGAATGATGGAAAGAAGGAAAAGGACAGAGAGAGAGAGACGGATGAGACAGATGAGACAAAGTGATTGAGCTCACCTTTTTTTCCTCAGTCTGATGTTTTGCCCATTTTCTTGCGATTTATAAACTAATGTGTCTCACCTCCATTGACCTCCACTGAGAAGCTGCTGGCTTTTTTGTTTTTTTTACGACCGGCTGTGATTAACATCCTGCTCGTCTTTTTGCCCACTGAGATGATAAATCTGATGAGTGACCAGCATCAGACGGTCCGAGACGAGCTGGTGAACATGGTGGAGCATTTAGCAGCTCGGGAGGAGGTGGAGACCAAAAACAGAGAGAGAATGCTGGACCGTAAATCATCAGGAGACACAAAGACAAAGACTCCTCGTGAATCATCATGTTGATCTTTAACTGCTGTCAGTCGGAAACTATCTGCAAACACATTCGCCACATCTTCAAAAGTCGACCCTAAAGCATCCCCTGCTTTATGGTCTATTAGAGACCTGTCAATCACAGTAGCCCCGCCCTAAAGCATCCCCTGCTTTATGGTCTATTAGAGACCTGTCAATCACTGTGTAGCCCCGCCCTAAAGCATCCCCTGCTTTATGGTCTATTAGAGACCTGTCAATCACAGTAGCCCCGCCCTAAAGCATCCCCTGCTTTATGGTCTATTAGAGACCTGTCAATCAGCGTGTAGCCCCGCCCTAAAGCATCCCCTGCTTTATGGTCTATTAGAGACCTGTCAATCACAGTAGCCCCGCCCTAAAGCATCCCCTGCTTTATGGTCTGTGTGACTCTAAATGGACCATCATGTACTAAATGAACATCATGCTGTATTGAAGAAGACTTGAAACTAGAGATTGAGACATAAACTCATGTTTACAATGTTTACTGAGGGAATAAATCAAGAGAGAAGTAGAGTCATTTTCTATAGACTTCTATACAACCAGAGGAGTCGCCCCCTGGTGGCCACTAGAGAGAATGCAGCTTCAACACGTGAAGCTTTGGCTTCACATTTATGTCTGGATATTATAATATAATCTGTCTTTCTCATGTCTTTCTAGCTCCATGGACTAATCATCATGAGGCTCCTCCCCCTCCTACAGTGCCCGCCCCTCCCTCTGCTCCATCGTTGCTGCCTGTCAACCCTCTTGGCCAATGGCGGCGCAGCGGCATGCAGACGCCTCAGCACGGACGGCCCCGCCCCTCAGCCCGCGATTGGTCAGGACTCGGTGGAGGTGTTGGGCCGCTCCCACCCCCGCGACGACTTCACCAACGTCACACCGAGGATCTTGGCCACGGTCGGCCGCAACCTCCACAACCAATCCCATCATCCTCTGTGGCTGATCAAGGAGCGAATCAAAGCTCACTTCTACAGGTACGCATTGAGTGAAGGAGATGTCCTCCATCTTGTTTTGATGCTATCAACTCGTAACTACCAAAATTTGGAGCATCAATACTCGTAAACTTTTTTTTACCACTAGAGAATTCTCCCAAATCCGCTCTTTCTGTAACCAGTGTAGCATGAAAGAACGGTGGAATTAGCAAGCTAGCTAGCTTGCTAGCCAACCAGCCGGCCACTAAATGAGTAAAATTGACGAATTTAAAGCTTCATCCACACACTCCTGTCTCAGTGTAGGAAAGCACATTGCTATCGCCAGACGAGTCACAACTTTGCTCGGCTCAATTTCGTTAAAAAGTGTAGCATTAAAGCTAGCCACATAGCCATCTGCTGAATGAGTAAAACATCTTCATGCTTCATCCACACTCGAGCCTCACAGCGTACGAAGCACACCGTTGTTTTCGTGTCCTCAGTGTGTTTGTGCATCCTCGTCTTCCTAATCCACATGAATCGGTTTCTACTTTAACTCAGCTGCTGTTGTCTCTCCACACGTCTCATATTTATATGTATTTGTCTGCGTTGGGTCTTTATTTTCTGCTGATGGACTCTGTCCTCAGGCTCCAAGTGTCTTCAGGGACGGTCGAGGTGTAAAGTTGTGCTGCAGTGAAACAGCGTTACGCTGCAGGTTATATTCCACGCTCGCCATTTCAGAAAAATAAAACCCAACACACACACACACACACACGCACACAGCGGCGGCGCATTAATGCTGCATTAAGAAGTCGTTAAGAAGTCACGGAGTGTGTTGTGTGACAGTGCTTTATGGCTCTGCCATTTCACAGGCCGTGAACTTCACCCTTTAGAAACAGCTCGTCTGCTCCGATAGCAGAGTCCCGGGACCCCCAAGGGCTGCTGGGTAATCTCACAACAAGACGACCAACAGCTGCTTTACATTAAAGCTGCTCTTCAGTCTTTGGTGTTTCACTTCTTCCGTCTCTTTTGATTCTAATGAGACTTACAACAACAACCGCACATATTCACAGTATTCGTACAAATACTGCTTCAACATGACGTCTTTCTTCGAGATCTTTAAAGTGCGGCTGCAGCCACATTACCATCATCACTGATTCATCTGCAGATTGTTTTCTCCATGAATCGTTTTGATTGTTATATTTCCCACAACTCAAAGCTACAGATGACGTTTCAGCTGCTGCAGTGAAACAAGAAATCTATTAATCGTTCAGCTTCACTGAGAAGTAACAAGCTGTTCAATAAATGTAGAGCAGGGAAAAGTACAGCACCTCCCTCTGAGACGTGGTGAAGGAGAAGAACAACCTAGTGTGTTCGCTTGTTTCTGTGAAGAAGTCAGAGGGGGGAGGGGGGAGAGAGAGAGGGGGGGGGGCAGAGAGGGGGGAGGGGAGACGAGGGGAGAGAGGAGGAAGGAGAAGAGAGAGGAGGGGAGAGAGAGGGGAGAGGAGGAGAGAGGGGAGAAGAGAGAGGGGAGAGGAGAGAGGAGAGGAGAAGAGAGAGAGGAGGGGAGGAGAGAGGAGAGGAGGAAGGAGAAGAGAGAGGGGAGGGGAGAGAGGAGAGGAGGGGAGGGGAGGGGAGAGGAAGGAGAGAGGAGGAGGAGAGAGGAGAGGGGAGAAGCTGGAAACGTGAAAAGTTTAATAACACGTAGAGACTCCATGTTTTTTTTCTATTGTTTTCCAGTTTTTGTAAAATAAATGATCAAATAAATGCAACTCTTTTTTAATGATGTCATCATAACTGTGTTATTCTCACTAAAGACGTGTTCTAGTTCTCTCTACTTCTAGTTCTGGTTCTAGAGGAGCAGGACTTTTATTTTGAAGTGTATAAAGGTTCACTCGTTGTTGTTTGTTTGTTTGTTTGTTTACTCTTCTCATCCGTCCACAGTTCTTACACCGGTCGCTGGGGCAACCCGCTCTTCTCCGTCCACGACAACCTGAGCCCCGTGGTGACCGTGGAGCAGAACTTTGACAGGTCAGCAGCTCGTCACTGATTGGTTGATCTGATGTTAACACGCGCTGTCACAGAGAGACGCTTCTTATCTCTAATGAGAACATGGTTTGATTGACAGCTTGCTGATCCCGCCCGGCCACCCGAGCAGGAAGCGAGGCGATAACTACTACCTGAACAGGTGAGTGACGCCGCTCACCACCCACAATGCATCTCTTCTGTAGTGACGTTCTTTTCTCTGTGTTTGGAATCAACATGAATTAATATCAATAAAGACTTTTGCACCTGTTCAATTTACTCAGAAGACACGTTAACAGAAGTACTCTGATCATTTACTGAAGTAAAGGTACCAACATAACTATTTAGCAATACTCCCTCACAAGCAGAAGCCCTGCATTCAGAAGCCGACCTCAGTACAAGTACAACTACAGAAGTATTCTAATCTTTATGTAATAACGGTACAGAAGTATTCTAATCTTTATGTAATAACAGTACAGAAGTATTCTCAGCTTTATGTAATAACAGTACAGAAGTATTCTCATCTTTATGTAATAACAGTACAGAAGTATTCTAATCTTTATGTAATAACAGTACAGAAGTATTCTCATCTTTATGTAATAACAGTACAGAAGTATTCTAATCTTTATGTAATAACAGTACAGAAGTATTCTCATCTTTAGTATTCTAATCTTCGTGCAGTAAATAATAGAAACTCTTTAAAATGTAAAAGAATGTCTGTGTTTGAAACATCTACTTCAATGCAACAAGTACATTTTCCAAACCAACGATCTATCGATGTGATCGATCACATGGATCTAGTTTTATATCAGGAAGCTGTCACTGAACTAAAGTCACTGGTTCCAGGAAAACGATGCTCCGCGCTCACACCTCCGCCCACCAGAGGGAGCTGGTGAGCTCCGGGCTCGACGCCTTCTTATTGGCCGGAGACGTCTACAGGCGGGACGAGATCGACGCCAGCCACTACCCCGTCTTCCACCAGATGGAGGGAGTCCGACTCTTCTCCAACCACGAGGTAGAGAAGTCGTACGTTAGCAGAAGGCTAAGCTAAGCTAGTAGAGAGATGGAGAGGAGGTTCGATGCCGAGCTTATCTTCTGTAACCTGTGTAGCATTAAAGCATGGTGCAACCAGCAAGCCAACCAGCGGAATGCTAGTCACTTAGCTAGCTTTCTAATTCCACCATGATTTAATGCTACATTGATAAGCTAGCTAGCTAACTAGCCAGCTCTGGAGATGACGTTAATCTGCCGCCTCCTCTTCTCTGTCCACATAAATCTGTCGTCATGTCCACGAACAGATGTGTGTCTAGTAGCGATGTGAAGCTCCAGATGTGTGTCTAGTAGCGATGTGAAGCTCCAGATGTGTGTCTAGTAGCGATGTGAAGCTCCAGATGTGTGTCTAGTAGCAATGTGAAGCTCCAGATGTGTGTCTAGTAGCAATGTGAAGCTCCAGATGTGTGTCTAGTAGCAATGTGAAGCTCCAGATGTGTGTCTAGTAGCGATGTGAAGCTCCAGATGTGTGTCTAGTAGCAATGTGAAGCTCCAGATGTGTGTCTAGTAGCAATGTGAAGCTCCAGATGTGTGTCTAGTAGCAATGTGAAGCTCCAGATGTGTGTCTAGTAGCAATGTGAAGCTCCAGATGTGTGTCT
>CM051704.1:22028313-22045813 GCA_028022725.1 Lycodopsis pacificus | reverse complement strand
CTTCAATGTGAAAACAAACAGAAAAACCAAGAAACAAACGAAAGGAGCAGAAAGAAAAACAAAGAAATGAAACGAAGAAGACAGAAAAGAACAAAGTCTGACTCGAGACAAGACTTCTCATGTTGTTTAAGCGTCCTCTGGTGTTAACATGTGAAATGCTTCCCTCTGAACCGTAGAAGAGGAGCTACAGAGAAGCCGTGAACTAGAAGCTCCTCTCTGATGTTAGCGCCTCTCTGAGCTGCTTCACTGATGAGTTCTGCGTTCTGTTGGATGAGGATCCCGTGTTTCACAGAGAGGCTGCTGCTGCAGGCTGTGAGTGAATCAAGAACCTGTGACACCAGCACCAGCAGCACGTTAACGGCTCTACCGGCTCTTCATCGGCTCTACCGGCTCTTCATCGGCTCTACCGGCTCTTCATCAGGTCACCGGCTCTTCATCGGGTCACCGGCTCTTCATCGGCTCTACCGGCTCTTCATCAGGTCACCGGCTCTTCATCGGGTCACCGGCTCTTCATCGGCTCTACCGGCTCTTTATCGGGTCACCGGCTCTTCATCGGGTCACCGGCTCTTCATCGGCTCTACCGGCTCTTCATCGGCTCTACCGGCTCTTCATCGGGTCACCGGCTCTTCATCGGCTCTACCGGCTCTTCATCGGCTCTACCGGCTCTTCATCGGGCCACCGGCTCTTCATCGGCTCTACCGGCTCTTCATCGGGTCACCGGCTCTTCATCGGGTCACCGGCTCTTCATCGGGTCACCGTTGGACCTCCGTGAGACGCTTCATCTCTCACAGCTGCAGCGCGATGAAGCACAGATGAATTAATGACGTGCAGAGACGTGGGGCATTTCTCAAGCTCTTAACTAATGCATGTTAACACGCTCAACAACAGGCTGCAGGTAATTAGAGTGTTAGTTGCTGAAGGAGCTCAGGGCCGACGTGGAGATGGAAGGAGGAGGTTGATCGGGGAGGACATGTTAGACGTGAGCGCTGCAGCCGCCGAGGAAGTCTGAGGAGCAGCTGCCTCCTCTTCCTCCGCCACCATCAACCAACGCCAGCTGCATGGTCTGGGTCCACCTGAAGGCCTCGTTCTACAGGTTCTGTTCTACAGGTCCTGTTCTACAGGTCCTGTTCTACAGGTTCTGTTCCATAGGTTTGAGTTCACAGATGACCCATGGAATCAGTTTGTAGTCCACGTGCTGGTGAACCCGGAGTATAAAGATGGAGGTCGAGGTGGACAAGTGGCTCTAAACACCAGACCTCTGTTTGTGTCCCATGTGACACCAGAAGTCAGTGTTGACTTATTCATTCGGTAACATGCGTCCTTCAGTAACACCTCCAACCCTAAAGCTACTCGTGCAGCTGCTGCACTGTTACTGCCGTCCCGTACAATCAATGATGGGATGTAATAACTGAAGCAGCTGCACCAGCGGCTGACCGGCTGATTGATCAGGTGACCGATGGCAGGCCTCAGTCTTCAGTCCTCTGCCTGCAGCCACACGGAAAACATGGAGCGAGGGAGCTGCGACTCCCATTTCTTCAGTTCCTCTCAAAGGGGGAGATTTGTCAGAGGTGGGCTCTGATGGTGGTGATCAGGTCTCGGTTCAGCCTGAAGGTTCTGGATGTTCCTCCTCTTCTCTATGGAGCGGACTGGAAAGAGACAAAGACTCACAGCTGCTTCACGGTTATAAACGGACCAGAAAGAGGAGGAAGATGATGAAGATGAAGATCAGTGAAAGCTAGTTCAGGACACACAACATGAAGAACGCAAACAACCGACCTGCTCGATGAGTCGCAGCGTCCATGTGGGACACAGCGGGCCAGGGGTTGGTCTGCAGCCTGCAGAGATAAATCACGTTGAGTAACGTGTGACTCACGCCGATGATGTGTTTCTGTGCCGGTCGGACGTCGCGTTACATGACGAGGCCTTTAAGCTGCTGGTACCAGCGAGCAGAGCGCCAAGAGACACAAACCGTCATCAGCACTTCATCTGTGTTTCCTCCCAGTGGATGTAGAGCGCCACGTTCTCCAGGAGACCACAGACCTCCTCTCTGTGGTGTGATGGCAGAACAGAAAGTCCTGAACACTAGAGACGCTGACTCTACAAACACAAACCATCAACTAAGAATGCTCCTGATTTAAATGTTATTAGAAGAGAAAAGATGGTGCAATAAATACTCTGCAGTAAATATAAGTACTGCATCCAGAACCTCACTAAAAGTATAAAAGAATGAACATTTAAATGTATTTAAATAGGTTCAGTTCAATCATCTTTTTAATGATTTAATTCCACTTTCCCTGCAGGATAATTCAACTCCTTCTGGTGCAGCTCTGACTACACTCACACCTGGTGTCAGGTGTCAGGTGTGTGTGGTGTGGTTGTTCTGAAAGCAGGTGTGAAAGTAGAAAATGTAGAACGAGTCCAGAGCGTCTCATTCATCCCACTTCCTGTCCTGATGAGCTGCTCTGTGCAGCGATTCAATTATTACCTCTCGCTGATCAAGTCTACAGACTGAACCGTCAGCAGCAGAGAGTCCTCAGAGACACACACACACACACACCTTGCACAGGCGTGTCAGTCTAATTAACATGTAGACGTCTTTATTAAGGTAAAAGGCAGCCGGGCTCATTTCTCATTACAGAGCGCTCAGGTCCAATCACTGTTTGGAATCACTTCACCGTCTCTGCCAGCGATTCATCTCGTCTTACGCTGTTGAACATCTCGTCTCATTTCTTCTTCTCTTTTTGCACCTGTCATTCTGCGAAGGAGGAAAATGAGGCGAGAAAACAAAGGTTTGTTTAACGTGACGACGTTAAGTCACGTTAACTCGTTGCGTCGCGTCATGTTCCGTGTAACGTTGCGTTGTCGCGTCGTGTCGTTGTGTTGTTGCGTCGCGTCATGTTCCATGTAACGTTGCGTCGTGTCGTTGCGTCGCGTCGTTGCGTCGCGTCGTTGCGTCGCGTCGTTGCGTCGCGTCGTTGCGTCGCGTCGTTGCGTCGCGTCGTTGCGTCGCGTCGTTGCGTCGTTGCGTCGCGTCGTTGCGTCGCGTCGTCGCGTCGCGTCGTCGCGTCGCGTCGTCGCGTCGTCGCGACGCAACGACGCGACGCAACGACGCGACGCAACGACGCGACGCAACGACACGACGCAACGTTACATGGAACATGACGCGACGCAACAACACAACGACACGACGCGACAACGCAACGTTACACGGAACATGACGCAACGACACAACGACACGACGACACGTCGCGTCGCAACGACGACACGTCGCGTCGCAACGACGCGACGCAACGACGCGACGCAACGACACGACGCAACGTTACATGGAACATGACGCGACGCAACGACACGACGCGACAACGCAACATTACACGGAACACGGCGCGTCGCGTCGTCGCGTCGCGTCGTCGCGTCGCGTCGTCGCGTCGCGTCGTCGCGTCGCGTCGTCGCGTCGCGTCGTCGCGTCGCGTCGTCGCGTCGCGTCGTCGCGTCGCGTCGTCGCGTCGTCGCGTCGTCGCGTCGTCGCGTCGTCGCGTCGCGTCGTCGCGTCGCGTCGTCGCGTCGCGTCGTCGCGTCGCGTCGTCGCGTCGTCGCGTCGTCGCGTCGTCGCGTCGTCGCGTCGCGTCGTCGCGTCGCGTCGTCGCGTCGCGTCGTCGCGTCGCGTCGTCGCGTCGCGTCGTCGCGTCGCGTCGTCGCGTCGCGTCGTCGCGTCGCGTCGTCGCGTCGTCGCGGCGCGTCGCCGCGGCGCGTCGTCGCGTCGCGTCGTCGCGTCGCGTCGTCGCGTCGTCGCGTCGCGTCGTGTTCCGTGTAATGTTGTGTTGTCGCGTCGTGTCGTCGTGTCGTTGTGTCGTTGCGTCATGTTCCGTGTAACGTTGCGTTGTCGCGTCGTGTCGTTGTGTTGTTGCGTCGCGTCATGTTCCATGTAACGTTGCGTCGTGTCGTTGCGTCGCGTCGTTGCGTCGCGTCGTTGCGTCGTTGCGTCGCGCCGTTGCGTTGCGTCATGTTCCGTGTAACGTTGCGTTGTCGTGTCGTTGTGTCGCGTCATGTTCCGTGTAACGTTGCGTTGTCGTGTCGTTGTGTCGCGTCATGTTCCATGTAACGTTGCATTGTCGTTGCGTCGTGTCGTTGCGTCGTGTCATGTTCCATGTAACGTTGCATTGTCGTTGCGTCGTGTCGTCGCGTCATGTTCCATG
The DNA here is from genome assembly GCA_028022725.1 of Lycodopsis pacificus. Lineage (NCBI taxonomy): Eukaryota > Metazoa > Chordata > Actinopteri > Perciformes > Zoarcidae > Lycodopsis > Lycodopsis pacificus. The sequence continues at coordinate 22,041,620 of CM051704.1, read as the reverse complement.
TAACGTTGCATTGTCGTTGCGTCGTGTCATGTTCCATGTAACGTTGCATTGTCGTTGCGTCGTGTCGTCGCGTCATGTTCCATGTAACGTTGCATTGTCGTTGCGTCGTGTCATGTTCCATGTAACGTTGCATTGTCGTTGCGTCGTGTCGTCGCGTCATGTTCCATGTAACGTTGCATTGTCGTTGCGTCGTGTCGTTGCGTCGTGTCGTTGCGTCGCGTCATGTTCCGTGTAATGTTGCGTTGTTGCGTCGCGTTCTGTGCACTTTTGGTACTTTCAGTATATTTTCATGCTTCTGCACTTTCACATTTGCTCGATTGTGAATGCAGGACTTTATCCGAGGCTCTTTAGAGGATCACTGTGGAGCGTTTAGCTTCAGTTCGAGGAGGAGAAACGGTTTTACCCCAACATTTCCCAACTGTGATGGAGGAAGACAGATGGAGAGGCAGACAGACATTTAGAGCCGGAGACACACAACTACACACTCTGACATGCCGTGAATGTAGACGAGTAAACACACACACACTCGGTGGTGTTTGTGGAGGTGTGCTGGAGTTGAGGGGATTTCCCTCCGTCTGCTGGTGATGTTCTCGTGTCTCATTATCCAGTTTGTAGTCCAGAGAGGACTCAGTTTATCCGCCCGCATGGATCCGTGTTTTAATGAAAAACAGCGAGCAGACAGGACGAGGAAGGGTTAAAGGGAACAGAACACGGAGAGTAAAGATGAGGGAAGCACAAAAGAGTAATGTGTTTTAACAGCACATGAAAACATGAAATCTTATAGTGTCATGAATCATGCACAACTTTACTGTTCAAACAGAGGATCAGGACTAGCCTGAGACTGGTTCATGCAGAGCAGGGATTCCCAAAGTGTGGTGCGTGAGAGGAGAGATGGTGGTCTCAGGTCTCATGGTGCAGTCCTGTCTCCTCAACATGACGTTCCCCCAAAATTAAAATGCATTCTCGATCACGTTTGACCGTGAACGTATTTTCTCCCTGGTCACGTTTGTGTTTGACGCATTAAACACGTTTCTCATCAACGTATCTTTGCCGTACTCTCGTCTTTATGATGTTTCTGTGATCTGCCTCGCCTCGACCCGCCACCCACCAGCTGTTGCCCCGCGGCCTGTTCCAGGGCTGAAGACCTGACGGCCGGTGCCTCGCGGCGGGGCGGCTGGAGACCTCGCGTCCCGGCGCCAACGGGTGAGCGCCGCCACTCGGAACCATGAAACCAAGTCCCGGATTTCACCCGGGGGATGTTCTGGAGGTATTGTGACCGGGTGATGTGCCTCGCTGCTGGGGAGGTATCAGCCGAGAGTGGCGGGGTGTTATGAGGTTTATATTACAACTCGTGTTGTTCCCGTGCGTGGATGAGCGCGTTGCTGCCGGAGACAGGCGGCGTGTTGTGGTAGTATTCTGACCGCGTAACAGGGAGAAGGAGAGGCGGTGGTGGAGAGGGAACAAGATGTTAAAGAGATGCTGGAATGTATGATTGGAGAGAGAAGCGAAAGAGTTGGACGTCCAACAACAGTGTGCCGCTCGATGCTTTGTCCGAAGACGTGCTGCTGCATTAGTCGGTCGCGTGAAGAAGAGTGAGTTTTACTCTCTGCAAGTAGACGAGTCTACAGATGTGGTTAATCTTCTGGGTGCGTCAACCCGGTCGGGATGTAGAACGGGGTGCGTGGACTCCACTGAGACTGGTTCAGGACCAGTTAGAAGTTTCTCACAGTGACTTTAGATGATGTGATGAAATGTATCCAGTCAGACAGAACAAAGAACTGGACGTCATATCTCATCACATGAATCCATGGAAGTCCTCCGTCTTTCCTTGTCCGTCCTTCGGCTCACCCTCTCTGCCGCTCTCATTAGTCCTTCTTTTCAAATCTGAGCTGAGCGTACAGGGACTGTTGATTATCACTGTGTGGATGACAAAGTGTCTTCACCTCCACTAAACACAGGATCAGGCCGCTAAGCTGTGTGAACAGCTCCACCACCTAACCTCGCCAAAGCTCCGCCATCTCCCCGTAATCCGTCCGTAATTACAACCTGATCTCTGGCTGGTGTGTGTGTGTGTGTGTGTGTGTGTGTGTGTGTGTGTGTGTGTGTGGGGAGTGTTTAGTTTAAAGAGGATATAAATACAAAGAACTACAGTATCTGTGGCATCATGACTCATGTTTGTGTGGTTTTTATTTGCGCCGACTCGGGCAGAACGAACATGATTCCAGTAAAACAGTTTCACAATGAAAAGAAATGACGATAACTGAAGTGATGTTTTAATCTATTTCCTGCTTTCATTCTGAGAATTGATGAACCCGTCAGAACCCAGAGAGCTGCTGACTAAACGGAGACGTTCATGGCTCACTCTATGTTTGGACATGCTGGATGATTTATGACGCTCGTGTTGTGTCTTCACTAACGTCTCACTGCAGCGTTCACTTCTCTTCAAGCTAAAAGTCGAAAGTTGTTGCAGAACAACTCGAGTTCCGAACTGCATTTGCCAGAAGAATGTCGTCTCTAGTTGGTCGCAATTTAATTTGTCCCAATCAGTCGTCAACCTCCGGGTCTGTAAAGTGAAGCCGATGCTTCATGTGTTAAAGCTGCATTCTCTCTAGTGGCCACCAGGGGGCGACTCCTCTGGTTGTATAGAAGTCTATAGAAAATGACTCTACTTCTCTCTTGATTTATTCCCTCAGTAAACATTGTAAACATGAGTTTATGTCTCAATCTCTAGTTTCAAGTCTTCTTCAATACAGCATGATGTTCATTTAGTACATGATGGTTCATTTAGAGTCACACAGACCATAAAGCAGGGGATGCTTTAGGGCGGGGCTACACGCTGATTGACAGGTCTCTACCAGAGACGTACACGGCGTCTCTACAAAGATGGCGACGACCAAAACGTCGAACTCGAGACATCAAAACCAAACCAAACCAACGAGAGACGTCACCACGACTACGTCCACTTCTTACAGTCTGTCGTCCCAACTCAAGTATGTCGAATCCAGTATTCTAAAACTAGCACGGATGTACGACTGCATCTGATCGTATTTTGCACAGAGACTATATGAGCAAGAGGGTCAAAGTTCTCTATGACTCTAAATGGACTATGTATTGGAGCTGCATGGGGGCGTTCTACGTTAATCTGGATATGAACGGCTGCGTGTAAACAGGAAATATTAGTGGAATATTAATTTCCATCAGCGATGTAAACAGCTCATTAGGAATATTGTCTTTTTCTAAATGAGGTCAGAAACCTGACTGTTGGAGGAAGTAAACGTCGTCCGTGTCGATGATGTGAGAGAGATCTTCATCATGTTGGGGTCGTTGGTTTCTTTATGGTTTTATAATTAATAAGACAAACTCCATGTTTCTATGTGGAGCTAACAGAAGCAGGCGAGCTGATGATTATCTCACTGTCCAACACTCAGACGCCCAGAATAAATCACACAGCTGAATCAGAAACAAACACATCTGAACCCCCACTGCATTGATCCACAAACAGCGAGGTAGACCTGCGTGTTGCCTGGTTACTAATCACTCTGCATAATTAATGGTCCACCTCATCACTAATTCAGCAGCGAGAGGCTCGATGGCAGGCGGCCGCCGCAGACTGTTTTCAGCCCTCGTATTGTTTTTCATAATCTATATTCATAACCGGAGGCCGATGCAAAGCGACGCTCGCACCGCGGGGAGAGAGTTCACCATTCACGATTTCACACACGGGTTCAGAGTGACGACGAAGAGAAATCTCTACGTCGGCATTTTTCTGCTGAGCATTTAAAGGATTGTTTGTCCGTGTTGGACACTGAAGGTTCACTCTTGTCCTTTGAAGAAGCGGTGGACCAACCACATGTGACTCAATGATACACAACAGGAACAATAAGCAATTAGCAATAATATGAGAATAAAGATATACAGAATGAAATATGAGTGAGGAAATAAACATCAGGTTTCTGATATTTTACAGGAAATGTTCAAAACTGTATTTTAACTGTCATTTAAGTCTAGAAAAAAGTCTCTAAGTTTTATATTACCAACATTCTGATATTACAAATAATTTATCTCCACATGTAGAACTTTTCAGATGAACTTTCTTTCGAGTTTGAGAATCTTCTTCTGCGTTTAAACACCTATTGGATGATCTGAAAAGTGTTTGGAGATTCATGTTTTTCTACGTTTTTTGGTTTGAGAAGAAATTTTAGTTTGATAAAACATCTAGAAGTCCAAATCGAATACTTGTTCTAATTGCACAACATGTGTTCTGTATTCCTCTGTCATTCTGAGTTCAGAGGTCCATTCCTGTTGTTTTTCTACCCGTTTGATTCCCATGTTGCATTGCGGTCGCATTCCCCTCCTCGATTGCTGCCACTGAGAGTTTCCATCTATTAATCATGGTGCTGGGAGAAGGGTGGAGGCTGCCAATAGTCCATTTACGATCGCGAATGGTGACGGATGAGGGTGAGGTGTAGTGAGGTGAAAAGATGAGCCTCCGAGGGCTTCGTATTAACTTGTTCCTCTAACCGGTCCAATTCAGCAGCTGTCTGAAACTGGGACTGATGGGATCAAACTCAACACCATCACAGAGGCTTTTATTTTGAAATGTAGGCAGTTACAATCTATTATTATATCAAACGTGACAAATGGGGAATGATTTACAAGTTTTTGTCCAATGTTCTCTGGTTAAGTAGCATTGGTTTGGTCCAATGTTCTCTGGTAAGTAGCATTGGTTTGATCCAATGTTCTCTGGTTAAGTAGCCTTGGTTTGATCCAATGTTCTCTGGTTAAGTAGCATTGGTTTGGTCCAATGTTCACTGGTTAAGTAGCATTGGTTTGGTCCAATGTTCTCTGGTTAAGTAGCATTGGTTTGATCCAATGTTCACTGGTTAAGTAGCATTGGATTGATCCAATGTTCTCTGGTTAAGTAGCATTGGTTTGATCCAATGTTCTCTGGTTTAGTAGCATTGATTTGATCCAATGTTCTCTGGTTAAGTAGCATTGGATTGATCCAATGTTCACTGGTTAAGTAGCATTGGTTTGGTCCAATGTTCACTGGTTAAGTAGCATTGGATTGATCCAATGTTCTCTGGTTAGGTAGCATTGGTTTGGTCCAATGTTCACTGGTTAGGTAGCATTGGTTTGATCCAATGTTCACTGGTAAGTAGCATTAGTTTGGTCCAATGTTCACCTGTAAGTAGCATTGGATTGATCCAATTTTCATTGACAGTTTAGTGTGGTCCAGTATTCGCCTGCATTTTTACTCCGGTTCATTCCAATCATTTTTGGTGTTCTTTGGTACTTTGACATCCAGCAGGAACAAAGCAATCCATTGGACCTCTTAGTCTGTCCACTCATTAAATAGTCTGGTATTTTTGCCCCAATTTCGTTTAGGGGGCGACCGTGGCGCACTGGGTTAAGAGGTCGTCTGGGAACTGGAAGGTCCACGGTTCGATCCCCGACTGGGACGTGTCACGTGTCGAAGTGTACCTGAGCAATACGCTGAACCCCCGGCCCCCCGGGCGCCGATCAATGGCAGCCCACTGCTCCCTATATACAGGGTTAAATGGATGGGTTAAATGCAGTAGTCAAATTTCGTGTATGTGTAAAAAATGTATATGACAATAAAATCCTAACTTCCTTAACTTCCTTCCTTAGTCAAATTATATTCTGGTCTTTTAGCCTGATTTGGTCCAATAACCTCTGGCACTTTAGTCCTGGTTCAGTCCAATAATTTCTGATGTTCAGTCTTAGTTGACTCCAATACTCTGATGTTTTATCCTCGTTTGGTCTGATATGCGCTGGTGCCTTCGCTTCGGTTTAGTCTAATAGTCTAATATTCTCTGATGTTAACCCAGTTTGGTCCATTACCTTCTGATGTTTCAGAATCAGAGTGTGACAAATAGAAAACTATTAGACGGGTTATACGTTGTTACTTTATATCGACACTTCATGTGTGAACACATGAGTCTGAATACGGATGCCACATTACTCGCACAGACACGTCGCTGCTACCGTCACGCGCTCGTTACACAATGACGTCATCGACAGACGGCTACACACACACACGCACACACATAACCCCCACCGCTACCACCAAGCTTCCCTGATTGGCTGAGGGAGGGGGCCTGGCATTGCAGAGCTGAGTGAGAGTAAAAAAAAGGGAGGGATTGTCTCATACACATACATTCAACCACACTCTCACACACACACACACACACACATACATTTAAACACACACACGCACACACACAGACATTCAAACACACATTCACACACAGAGCGATGTTTGCTCTCGGGCCATCCATCCCCGTTTTTTGTCGTGCAATCTGTTTTGGCTGACGTCTGTGCCACACTGCGGCTCGGTTCAATGATGCTCTGCCCACACACACACACACACACACACACTCTCTCTCTCAGACTGAATCTTGAGCATCAGTCAGGCGTCTTTCCCAGCTTTCTCCTTGGCCGCCTGTACGTCACTGTCTCATGCGTCAGAAGTGTGATTTTTCTCGCGTTGAAAAGCTCTTCATTAGCCTCGGTGTCAGTTAATCTGCCGGCAGCTCTGGATGATGTTCACCAGCTCACAGACTCTCGCCGTTGATCCCAGTGGTTGAGCTGATCCAGATGGGCTGACGGGCTCAAATCTGATGCAGCAAAAGGCGAAGAATCCCCCGCTCTGACACACTGAACCTGATGAATACATGCTTGCAGAGATTTCTAAAAAATCCTGCAGCCCGAATGCAAGACTGTGGTGGAGTCTGGAGCCTCAAACATGAAGGTTATAGACAAGTCGTGCAACATAAAATCTCCAGTTTAAAGACCAGTCCTGCACCCTTAACCTGCAACCAAACATCTCATGTTCATAGAGGACATGTACACCGCATATCTTCAGACTAATCCTGAAACCTAGTATAACCAAGTTATTGGACCAGTCCTACTCTTCCAAACCTCCAAGTAGTACACGCCTATAACAGGTGTCTTGACGTGTGGTAACTGGAGGTTTGGCTGGTTTCTGGGCATGAAACCCAAAAACTCCAGTTCATACACCACTCCTACTCCTCAAATCTGACTTAATAGGCCAGTCCTACACCCCAAACGTCACCTTTTAAGACCACTCCTCAACCCTAAACATCAAAGTGGGAAATCCCCTAGAACCCAGGCTCAAACATCCCGTCTATAGACCAGTCCTTCACCTCCAACATCCAGTCTGTAGACCAGTCCTCAACCCTAAACCACAAAGTGGGAAATCCCCTGGAACCCAGGCTCAAAAAAGTACTTCACCTCCAACATCCAGTCTGTAGACCAGTCCTTCACCTCCAACATCCAGTCTGTAGACCAGTCCTTCACCTCCAACGTCCAGTCTGTAGACCAGTCCTTCACCTCCAACATCCAGTCTGTAGACCAGTCCTTCACCTCAAACATCCAGTCTGTAGACCAGTCCTTCACCTCCAACATCCAGTCTGTAGACCAGTCCTTCACCTCCAACATCCAGTCTGTAGACCAGTCCTTCATCTCCAACATCCAGTCTATAGACCAGTCCTTCACCTCCAACATCCATTCTGTAGACCAGTCCTTCACCTCCAACATCCAGTCTTTAGATCAGTCCAACACCTCGCAAGTCTCCAGGTTTTAGATCAGTCCAAACTCCCGACCTCTCTAAGCTGGTCCTGCTCCCGAAATGTCCTGTATAAATCAGTTCTACACCCCCAAACCTCCAGTGCGTAGACCAGTCCTACACCTTCAACGCTCTGGTGTGTAGACCAACTGTTCCCTCTAAACCTCCAGTTTATACATCCCTCTAAAGATCCAATACGTCGACCTGTCTTTCACCTCATATAGACCTGCATTTCATCCCAAAATAACATTCATAAACCAGTTCATAATCCAGTCCTCTACAACCAAATGTGGTTAATCTCAATCGGGGGTTTCTCTTCAGAAAGTAAAAGGAATAAAAAGTTCAGGAACAAGAAAAGTCACTTGAGTTAGTCGGTTAGTTTGTTTTCTTTTTTATCACATCTCAAAGACAAATAATGAGCTTTTCAATATTTGACTATTTGACGGCGTTTTTAAATATCTGGTGAGTAAAAGAATCTGCGACATTCAGAGCTGCAAACTGCCACGAAAGTCATTTCTTTCCTCAGTCGTCGAGACTTTATCGGAGCTCTTTATTCCAAGTTCGATGACAATGTTTCTCAGTTTGTCAGAGGATTCATTTCCTTCGATGTGGCATGAGATGAATGAAAAGAGTCAAATTCTACTGGCTTTATTTGTGAGGAATCCTCCTGGTTGCACTGACAGCTTTGTACATTTTTATTTGCTTTAGTTTTACTCATTTACTGGTTTTAAATGATATTTGAAGTGGCATTAAAGCGCCTCAGGAACCTGCCGTCTCCCCGTCTAATTACAAGTGGTGTTGTATTTCACGGCTGCGTATGTAATCATTACACTTAATCACAATCCTGCAGCTTAAAACCACAACCGCCGCCGCACATCCTCTAATAACGCAGTCGTAAATACATTCATGTAAATATAATTAGGAGGAATAGAGACGGATGAGAGGGGAGGAGGAGGAGGAGGGAGACGCAATGATGACACATGATGACACATGATGTTTTATCAGTGAAGGAATTGAAAGCAACAGCGTGGAGGAAAGTGAAGAAAGAAGAAGATGAGAGGAGTCGCGTGAGAAATACAAAGCAGGCAGGATATGGAAGATCTAGTCAGCGTCGTCATGCACATGAGTCATAGTTTCATAGCGATGAATTATGCATTCTGAGATCAAACCACGTGATAACAGCCGATCTGACCGACGTCAACCGACGACCATCAACACATCTGGGATAAAAACACGAGTCCAAATATTTGACACTCCTGTGACTTTGACCAATAAGAGAAAAGACTGTAAACGTCTTCATAGATCATCAGATTATTGATGAATTTTGTCCAAAATCTGTTCCTGTCGTACTTCCAAGACTCTGATAATGTAGAGATGATGCAACATGCTGCATTGTAGTGCGACAGCTCGATCGGTTCAGCCGACCATTGTGCAGATGCTTTCTGGAGAATCTGCATTCAAATATCATTTATCTGCTGGTTTGTGTATTATGTCGTCATCGTTACCTTTCTTCAGTGTTGGTCATGAAACAACGGTTGTTTAGTGACGTTTCTGTTGACGAAAGAGGCGACGGAAAGATGAGATGAAAAAGACTGAAAAGACATTAGAGACTGAGGGAATTGTGATGAAGAGGAGGAGAAACGATGGGATGCAGGAGCAGCGAGGGAAATGATTGAAAAGTGAATTCAGAGAAGAGGAAAAATGCAAGAATAGAGGGGAGAGAATATCGATGGAGATTAGTGAATGGGAACGAAAGACAGAGTAGCAGAGGAGGCGAGGGAAGGAAGGAAGGAGGTGAAGGAGTGGAAAGAGGATAAGAAAGGGTTCGTGGAAGAGGAGGATGAGGGGGTCACAGATCTGATTGATTTTGCGTTATTATGAAGTGGAGATTTATTCCACAGCGTTCCCTCATCTCCTGCGACCCCTCGACCCAACGCTCATTAGCATAGAAACCACATTCCCCATCCGCTGATTGGACCAGGATGTAAAGGAGGAAGTGTGTGTGTGTGTGTGTGTGTGTGTGTGTGTGTGTGTGTGTGTGTGTATGTATTTGCATGCACGAGCGCTTTGTGGACTCGCACACACCTACGAGGGGGGGGGGGGTTACACATCATCATAATAAGCAGAAGCATTTCCAATCAAAGCAGGATTCTTCCTCCCGCTCGCCATCCGCCTCTTGTTTTGTTGTTTTGTGTGTGTGTGTTCTTGTGTGTGTGTGTGTGTTCTTGTGTGTGTGTGTGTGTGTGTGTTATTGTGTTATTGTGTGTGTGGGGGTGTGTTTGTTCATTAGTGGAGAACCATTTGAATGCCCCCACGCACAAATATTTAGAGAAATGTCCAGATTACATCCCGAGCCTCTCCGCCCACTCGTCCACCCGGCCGCTGACCTCAGAACGCGAGCCTGAAGAACAGCCTGTGGCCGCGGCGCTGCTGCACACAACTCATTTTTCCTGCAGATTTGTGTGAAAGTGATGATATAGGAATGTAATCTCTCCCTCTTCGGCTCCTGTTCTTTCTGCTGTGACACACAATGCTTCTCTTCTGGCCTCAGTGTGACCAGCAGCATACAAAGTGCAAAACTCAATATTCCCGTCTGAACAAGCCCCATTCCAGAAGTACCCAAAAGAGCGCGACAGACGTGATCCAGTACCAGGTGTGTGTGACCTCTACCTCTGTGGTTGAGGCTCGGTTTAGTGTAGGACACGAGGACTGTTCGGTTAAGGTCAGAGACAGATGGCGGTCGTGGTTGAAATAAACCAATGCTGACTGTTGAAAGCAGACGAGGACGTTAACGAAGATCTTCAGGGTCAAACCCAGACACTCTGTACGTCCGGCTTTCCACCCCGATGTCATCATTGAGTGTTTACTGCAGCGCAACACTCCATGCTTTACTTCTACCGCTGTCTTTGAGACACGACAAAGCTCTTCTGAAGTATTTCACCATCTTTCATTGAGATAATCTTATAGGGCCATGAAACGTTTTAAAAGTCTCAACGATCTCTGTAATCTGTTGATGGCGTTTAAAGTTCACATTTCTTTGGATCTTGTTTCTCAAACTTAATATCCAATAAAAAGCAGAAACACAGGATTCAATGCAGTATGAAATGTATATATTATATAAAACAATATAACATCATCTTTTTCTAATGTTGGCAATTAACATCATTCATCATTGGAATCCCCCAAATCCTACATTTTAATATTTGGGTTTTTGTCAAAAATGACAAGATCATTAATAAACTGTTGACTTGAAGTGTCGAACCAGAACGTCTGACATCTTGATACCTGTCGTCTCCGAGTGATGACACCGACCAGCTGGAAAGCTGGTTTTGTAGGTTCCCCAGAGGATGAATCATACCAACTCTAGTGATCACCTGTTTTTCTTTACCTCTAGCGCCACCATGAGGTTGATATTCATGCTTTTGAATGAAATATATTGACATCTAAGATTGTCATGAAATTTGGTTCAGACATTCATTTCATGTTCCCCTCAGGATGAACCGTAACAACTTTGGTGATCCGCTAACTTTTCATCCAGCGCCACCATCAGGTCAACATTTTAGTGCGTGTGCGTAAATACTGAATTCTGCAGCTTTTATTGATTTATTTGCTCATAAACCAAAGACATCCCTAAGTACAGCCTCACGGAGACTTGCATGGCTATTCAGACTCTTATTTTGAAACGGCAGAACTTGAGCTCTGCTCCTATTAATCACATCGAGCGAGTTTAGAGCAGCTTATTTGAGCTCTGCACTAGTTATTTGAGCTCTGGACTGGTTATTTGAGCTCTGCACTAGTTATTTGAGCTCTGCACTGGTTATTTGAGCTCTGCACTAGTTATTTGAGCTCTGGACTGGTTATTTGAGCTCTGCACTGGTTATTTGAGCTCTGCACTGGTTATTTGAGCTCTGGACTGGTTATTTGAGATCTGGACTGGTTATTTGAGCTCTGGACTAGTTATTTGAGCTCTGGACTAGTTATTTGCGCTCTGCACTGGTTATTTGAGCTATGGACTGGTTATTTGAGCTCTGCACTGGTTATTTGAGCTATGGACTGGTTATTTGAGCTCTGGACTGGTTATTTGAGCTCTGGACTGGTTATTTCTAAATAATAAATGCTGTTTGAACACAGACTCATATAAAACATGTTGGTCTCAGACCCACTCTACAGATGATGAAAGAGTATTTTAATTTAACAGGATATCCACTTCCTGAATTGACTAAAATGACTTCAGAACTAAACCCACGTTTCAGTCTCTGGCTAAATGTTTTTCACGCTGCGTTTCTTAAACTGCGGCTCACGGCCCGGGCAGAGGTCAGGGACTCGGTTGGTGGAGGGTCGGCTCATCAGAGAGGAAACAGGTTTGTCTCAATTAGTCTTCAGAGAGAGAGAGAAACCACTTCCCTCTCATCTGGGTCCCAGGCTGTAAACGCATGAAATCCTCAGAATTACCCATAATCCTGTATTCCTCCGAGCGTTCTTTGCCCTCTGCTTTGACCTGCCTCGGAGCAGTTGGAAGAGTTTTGTTCTGAAATGAGAAATCTGCTGCTTTAAAAAGCTTCACTCTTTCTGTCGGCAGCAGAATGACTGACAGCACGAAGTAAAGACGACGCAAACCTTTATACTGAAAGGTTATTTTCATTTTGAGGGATTTCTTTATGTAGTTGTTCAGTATTTTGCCTTGTTGCCCGCAGACACTGACCACGAGTCAGTTTGTCTGTTAGATGAAGTTATCTTCAGAGGGTTCCCTTTCCCACTTAGTTTTACACAAAACTATCAATAGAGTTTACTTAAACGTCCGTCTCTTTAGCTGCTAGATGCGCCGCCATGTTTCACCAGCTGGTCTCTGACTGAGGATCTGCTTCAAACACTGAACCGTAGATGATACAGGTTTGTGTATGTGTTGTGTTTTTCTGCAGCCGGGGCGGGAAACAAGGCGGGCTGGGCGTTCGGTCTCGGCCTGGAGAGACTCGCCATGGTCCTGTACGGCATCCCGGACATCCGGCTGTTCTGGAGTCAGGACGAACGCTTCCTCACACAGTTCAGAGTGGAGGACGTCCAGCAGCCCGTCTGCTTCCAGGTACAAACACGGTGCTCTGCACTACACGGGGAAGGTAAGATGGTGCTTTGAGGTCAAAGGTGTATCTTCAAAAAACAATCAAATAGAATACAGCAGCAGAAGGATTGTAAAACACCGGGAATAAAATAAACTGCAATAAAATCAAAAAGTAATAATGATTAAAAAGGGCAACAATCGATAAAGCACAGCGTCGGTTCCAGACTGCATGTTAGTAAAGGGAATACATGTGGAGGAGTTACCTCTGTGGCTGCAGGTAAAACATTAGCTGCTGCAAGATGCATTGTGGGTAATGTAGGCAGCAGGAAAAGAAGAACGTGTGCAAAAAAAAGAGGATATCTCTGGTTGTCTAACGTTCCACGAGCTCAGTTTACCTTTAATGAACACAAAGTACGTCAAATAAACTTTAGACACCGCTTTGTAGTTCACCTCCTCTTTCTCCTCCTCGCTTTGCCCTCCCCAGTGTGTGTGTGTGTGTGTGTGTGTGTGTGTGTGTGTGTGTGTGTGTGTGTGGGTTCTATTCTCCTAACCTGTATTATACATCTTGACAGTGTGAGCTCACATCAGCCGGCAACAGTCACTTGTACTGACCCGACCACCATTATCACGCACGCACGC
>CM051704.1:22013313-22020813 GCA_028022725.1 Lycodopsis pacificus | reverse complement strand
GTGTGTGCGTGTGTGTGTGCGTGCGTGTGTGTGTGCGTGTGTGTGTGTGTGTGTGTGTGTGCATGTGTGTGTGCGTGTGTGCATGTGTGCGTGTATGTGTGTGTGCATGTGTGTGTGTGCGTGCGCGTGCGCGTGTGTGTGTGTGCGTGTGTATGTGTGTGTGTGTGTGTGTGTGTGTGCATGTGCGCGTGTGTGTGTGTGTGTGTGCGTGTGTGTGTGCATGTGTGTGTGCGTGTGCATGTGTGTGCATGTGTCGAAGAGAGTTGAGATCACAGACGAAGCTGCCTTGAATACATGCATACAAGATCAGAGGGAAAAGTCAGGATAAGAAAGACAAAGAATATACTCAGAAATCAATAGTTGAAGTGTAACCAAACGATAAAGTTTATGATCATGATTAATAACGAATGTTTAATACATAGAGTGATTTTACAAATGTAAAACTGATTATAATGATGAACTGCGTTGAACTGTGTTGAGAAGTAAAAAGTGTGTGTGTTAGGACATGTTTTGGGGAAGTGAGATCATATAGGAGTTGTCCGGAAAGTGAGATCAGCAACAGATGTTCAGGCGGAGGTCCGCGATGCTTCGGACTCTGTTGCAAGAACAAGGGGCGAAGGGAAATAAGGTTCTTTCCAAGCATACGCACTCACCCAGAGGGGGCCCAAGACTGAAGGGAGATCTGGTACTTTTCCAAACATAAGCACACACACAAAAGGGTGGGATAATTTTGTATGTGTGTGTGTGGCAGTAATGTTTTATGGGCATTAGAGAGCTGGTGTATCAACAACAGACCAGATTTATATCAGCGAGCTCACCGGCTGCCACAGCCCCAAGGGCCTCTGGGTAATCTGGGTGTAATTGAGCATCGAGGTTACGGTGGCAGACACACACACACACACACACACACACACACGCTTTCACTCTCACTAAGGTAATAAACACATCAGGGAGCTAAAACACACACACACACACAAGCTGTAGAATGTGTGATTCTAACACAACAGAAACCCAAACAGTTCTCTGCATCTCGCTCACTTTCTCGTCTCATATTTCGATTCATCGTCTTGAGAGAAAAAGCAGCATATTTTATTTTATCACGGCCTCCACTGCCGCTGACACATGTGGCGTCTTGGTTTTTGTCCTTTACCACAACACTGCAAATGTTCCAGTTCACTGCATCTCGCTCAGTTGTTCATCTCATATTCCGATTCATCATCATCGCATTTGAGGTAAAAAGCAGCATTTTTTTCGTTGCTTGAAACCAGATCAGTCTCCTTGTTTCTGTGGGGGGGGGGGGGTTCCTCCGGCCTCCACGTGGAGTTTTTTCGAGCCGAGGGCCTCTGCAGCTGACACACATATGGCCGAGTGAGAGAACACGCACACGCACACACACACATACGCACACACGCACTCACACACACGCACACACACACGCACTCACACACGCACTCACACACACACACACACACTCTCACACACGCACTCACACACACACACACACACACACACACACACACACACACACACACACACACACTCACCGGTGAGGTGGTCGTGCCGACATCCTGCTGCCAGTTCTTTCCGCGCACACACACCTTCTGTGCTGCCCCGGTGAATCATGCAGTCAGCAGCTTTGCTTGGGTCACTTGAGGTGAGGGGGGGGGGGGGGGGGGAGCGATTCACTGCTGTCAAAAAATAAATAAACGCGTCGCCGCAGTTTTTGCTGTTTCACTGACGGAGGAAAGTTTCATTGTCATTTGTGGTGTTTGAGTGAGTTTCAGGAACTTTCTGTTCCTGTGGATCTCATTGTTCACTGATGCTCTGAATGGGGATCAGATCCTGCAGCTGGTTCAGCATCTGGAGGACGGACTGAAACCAGCAGAGGCTGTTGGAGCGCCACATTAATAACCATGGTGTCGCAATCACATGTGCAACTGGGACACGAGGCCGGCAACAATAGCTCGAACTGTAAATGACCCAGAATTGGAATCGGAATTTTAACTCAGACGTCACGACTGACAGAAAGAAACCTTGAATGTTCCAAAGTGTTACTCTAAAGTGTTTTTAAGATAATTGAACGCTGTGTCATTAAAGTTGCTATTGTGTGTTAACGTGCATGCGTCATCATATTATTTTTGTCCTTCGCCATAAGGTCTCTTTGTCTCTTTGACATCTTGGTGTTGTTCCGTCGCCATCTTGGTTTTTGACCATCGCACGTTAGAAGTTCGTGAAGTTGTAATTCACGATCTCTCTTTTTGTCGTTCGTGATTAGGTTGTTTTTTCGACGCCATCTTGTTTTCTTCCCTTTTTTAAACTGATCAGAGGAACTCGTCAGTATCCTGAATAAGATAATGTAACGATCACGATATATTTAAGATACGTGGAGAACTCCAATTCTGACTGAACATTTGTTGAAACACGTTTCATTCTTATCCTGTCGTCCCTGTCGATGGGAGATTTCACAACATCTTGCAGCACAAACAGGAATCCAACTGCTAAAAGACGCCCGCCAAAAACATAACCCTCTGGACCTCTTGAGAAATCCCTCTCTGTTCCAAATGTGTTCACATATACACGAGCTCCATGTGTGTTTAAACTGACTGGGTCTTTTCCAGAGAATATAAAATCAGCTGGCGAGTAAAAGCAAAAACACAACACAAGACTGAGAAAGCCACTACAATCTGTGATGCTTTAAACAGTCATCCAGCTGCGTTCTCTTCTATCGTTTGGTTTGGTTTAGTGACCTTTTGACTGAGCAGTTATGAAGCCTGGAGCCTCTTTGACCTCTTGACCAGAAGACTGAGTACAGACTGAGCATGGACACAGATCAGAGTCAGAGCAGGCCAGATGTACAGGCCGGGTGTGTTCGAGCTCTCTGGGCTCCTTCCAGGAAGTCTGACCAGCTGACGTCTTTATCATTTCTTTCTGACAGCTAATTGATTCAGCTGTTGCACTAATTCTAACACCTGTTTCCTGCAAGAAAGCAAATGAATGAATACTGAATATCTTCCAGTTCTCAGTGTGTCCTAAACAGGATGAGTGACGTTTAGTTAGCTTGAAACACGACGTTATTCACCTTCAGCTCTAGAGTCTCAAACCGTTTATTGGCATTCAAGGAATCTGAACAATCCACCGATCCATTGTTTTGTCAGTGTTCTTGTATTTCCGCCCAACGTCGAGTAAATTGAAGAAAGTTGAGAAATAACAGAAATATAATACGATTTTATCTTCTTCACTATTTACAGAAAGTGCAGCTAAGACTGACGAGATCCAGTGTAGAGTCTTAGAAATAAAGGTGCTAACTAGAACCATATAGAGTTCTCCGACTTGTCCTCGTAGGAGAACCCTTTTTGGTATCTTTTATAAAGGTTCTTCCTGGAACCCTTTCAGAGGGTTCTACCTTGAACCCAACATAAAGGGTTGTACCTAGACCCATCTGTGAAAGATTCCACCCAGAAGCCCTTATTAGAGGTTTTACAGAGAACCCTTCAATGGTGTGATGGTTACTCCGAGATCCCTCTCCTGGGTCCCTACCAAGGGTCCTCACATAGCCCACCCAGGGGGTTCTACCCAGAACCCTTTTATTTATCAAGGGTTTCATTTAAAACCCTACCGGGCCATGACTCATGTGGTGCAGCTCAGCCCACAACAATCAGGTTCACAATCACAGTTTTTGGGGGCGTTCACTTTTAACAGCCAAGCTGTCGACACCCCTTGAAGAACTCTTTCTTCTCAAAAAGGGTTCTTAATGGAACCCCAAGTCTCACAAAGAACCCATGTGTACTTCTGAAGAATCCCTTCAAAAAAGGGATTCTTGGGTCGACATCGTCGGTTTCCAGACTGAAATGTCTCAACGGCTGTTGGGTTGATTGCTGTGACCTTTAGAGCAAACATTCGTGTTCCCCAGAGGATGAATCCCGCTGACTTTATCGACTTTAGCTTGTGCCCCGCAGTACTTTGATTTCATTTTGTATAAAAGATCCCAAAAACTAGGACAATAACTTCTGCAAACATTACTCCAAAGCTGGTAGCACAAACTTCTTGTTTCACTTTTTCTTCTTGGGTTATACATTATATAATTTAATTTGTATAAATCTGACCCCTCTTAACCCAAACCAGGTTTTGATACACCCGTTCTTCTGTAATCATCACCTTTTCATTCTTCTGCTTCTGTTTTTAAAGCAACACATTATTGTTTCTACAGAAAACTGCAGCGTTTTGGGGATTTAGATGTTTCCTAAATTAAATCCTGGTTCAACACGAGGACGTCGAACACCGCAGCTGCCAGTTTTGCGGATTATAAATTGACTGAATCTCACACACACACACACACACACACACACACACACACACACACACACACACACACTAACCTCCATCTCTCTGACACACACACAGAGGTGACTGTCGCTGTGAAGGCAGCGATATCGATGGATTTCTCTCGCTAATGAAACGGTGTCGCTCTGAGACGAGTGTGTGTGCTTCCTCTCTCCACGCCGACTAGTCTGTCTCACAAACTCAAATCAAAACACATTTCAGGCAAAGTGGGGAGCATTTGAAGGAAAGAAAAGTACGATGGAGTGAAGAATAAAGAGTAAGTAGATGTGAGGGAACTGAAGAAGGAAGGAGTAAGAAGGAAAAGGGATACATGGAGACTGTCTTTATCGACAGCTTCTGCCTCGCTGTCCTTTTCTACTCTGACCTCAATCACAAGAGTGTGTGTGTGCGTGTGCGTGTGTGTGTGTGAGAGAGTGTTAGTGATGAGGTTCGATCCAGGTAGATTGACTTCTTATTGTCTGGGGATGAGAAGGAGAGAGAGTCCTTAAGGCGATGAGTCCTCTCTGGTGATGACATCACTGCAGGAGAGCAGAAGAAGAAATTACATGAACTCTGTATGAAACATCTTTTCACAGGTCGGGCTTGATCTTAATTTAACGGTGCAGATGCTGCTTGAAATATAGAAGTAAAAAAAGGCAGAAGTAACTCTTTATAGTTTAAATGATCTTTTCTGAAGCTCCGCCCTCAATAAATGTAAATACGCTGCAGCATTGTTTAACATCCATCCAAAATAAAACTTTCTGCATATGAAGTTTGTTATTCTCTAAGAATGTACGGCATTTAGTATGAGTTAGGAACTTTAAAAGGAATGTTTTGAACTTCTCAAAACATTCCTTTAGATTACATTAGATTCAGATTAAAGATAAAAAGGTTTTAGAAATTTCATGAATACAAATTCAACGTCAACGTTAGAACGTTGCATATGTTGCAGTGTAACTTTTTAAATAAAGTTTTTTTAACAAACGACATTAACGTGTAACACCGGCGCTCTCTAGTTCCCTTATAGTGTAACACCGACTCTCTCTCTAGTTCCCTTATAGTGTAACACTGACTCTCTTTAGTTCCCTTATAGTGTAACACCGACTCTCTCTCTAGTTCCCTTATAGTGTAACACCGGCACTCTCTAGTTCCCTTATAGTGTAACACCGGCGCTCTCTAGTTCCCTTATAGTGTAACACCGACTCTCTCTCTAGTTCCCTTATAGTGTAACACCGGCGCTCTTTAGTTCCCTTATAGTGTAACACCGGTGCTCTTTAGTTCCCTTATAGTGTAACACCGGCGCTCTCTAGTTCCCTTATAGTGTAACACCGGCGCTCTCTAGTTCCCTTATAGTGTAACACCGGCGCTCTTTAGTTCCCTTATAGTGTAACACCGGTGCTCTCTAGTTCCCTTATAGTGTAACACCGGCGCTCTCTAGTTCCCTTATAGTGTAACACCGACGCTCTCTAGTTCCCTTATAGTGTAACACCGGCGCTCTCTAGTTCCCTTATAGTGTAACACAGACGCTCTCTAGTTCCCTTATAGTGTAACACCGGCACTCTCTAGTTCCCTTATAGTGTAACACCGGCGCTCTCTAGTTCCCTTATAGTGTAACACCGACTCTCTCTCTAGTTCCCTTATAGTGTAACACCGGCACTCTCTAGTTCCCTTATAGTGTAACACCGGCGCTCTCTAGTTCCCTTATAGTGTAACACCGACTCTCTCTCTAGTTCCCTTATAGTGTAACACCGGCGCTCTTTAGTTCCCTTATAGTGTAACACCGACGCTCTCTAGTTCCCTTATAGTGTAACACCGGCGCTCTCTAGTTCCCTTATAGTGTAACACCGGTGCTCTTTAGTTCCCTTATAGTGTAACACCGACGCTCTCTAGTTCCCTTATAGTGTAACACCGGCACTCTCTAGTTCCCTTATAGTGTAACACCGGCGCTCTCTAGTTCCCTTATAGTGTAACACCGGCGCTCTTTAGTTCCCTTATAGTGTAACACCGGTGCTCTCTAGTTCCCTTATAGTGTAACACCGGCGCTCTCTAGTTCCCTTATAGTGTAACACCGACGCTCTCTAGTTCCCTTATAGTGTAACACCGGCGCTCTCTAGTTCCCTTATAGTGTAACACAGACGCTCTCTAGTTCCCTTATAGTGTAACACCGGCACTCTCTAGTTCCCTTATAGTGTAACACCGGCGCTCTCTAGTTCCCTTATAGTGTAACACCGACTCTCTCTCTAGTTCCCTTATAGTGTAACACCGGCACTCTCTAGTTCCCTTATAGTGTAACACCGGCGCTCTCTAGTTCCCTTATAGTGTAACACCGACTCTCTCTCTAGTTCCCTTATAGTGTAACACCGGCGCTCTTTAGTTCCCTTATAGTGTAACACCGACGCTCTCTAGTTCCCTTATAGTGTAACACCGGCGCTCTCTAGTTCCCTTATAGTGTAACACCGGTGCTCTTTAGTTCCCTTATAGTGTAACACCGACGCTCTCTAGTTCCCTTATAGTGTAACACCGGCGCTCTCTAGTTCCCTTATAGTGTAACACCGGCGCTCTCTAGTTCCCTTATAGTGTAACACCGACGCTCTCTAGTTCCCTTATAGTGTAACACCGGCGCTCTCTAGTTCCCTTATAGTGTAACACCGGTGCTCTTTAGTTCCCTTATAGTGTAACACCGATGCTCTCTAGTTCCCTTATAGTGTAACACCGGTGCTCTCTAGTTCCCTTATAGTGTAACACCGGCGCTCTCTCTAGTTCCCTTATAGTGTAACACCGGTGCTCTTTAGTTCCCTTATAGTGTAACACCGGCGCTCTCTAGTTCCCTTATAGTGTAACACCGGCGCTCTCTAGTTCCCTTATAGTGTAACACCGGCGCTCTTTAGTTCCCTTATAGTGTAACACCGGCGCTCTCTAGTTCCCTTATAGTGTAACACCGGCGCTCTCTAGTTCCCTTATAGTGTAACACCGACGCTCTCTAGTTCCCTTATAGTGTAACACCGGTGCTCTCTAGTTCCCTTATAGTGTAACACCGACGCTCTCTAGTTCCCTTATAGTGTAACACCGGCGCTCTCTCTAGTTCCCTTATAGTGTAACACCGGTGCTCTTTAGTTCCCTTATAGTGTAACACCGGTGCTCTCTAGTTCCCTTATAGTGTAACACCGACTCTCTCTAGTT
>CM051704.1:22003313-22010813 GCA_028022725.1 Lycodopsis pacificus | reverse complement strand
ACACACTCATTCACACACACACGCACACACACACATTCACACACACACGCACACACACTCATTCACACACACACACACACACACACACACACACACACACACTCATTCACACACACACACACACTCATTCACACACACACACGCACACACACTCATTCACACACACACACACACACACACACACACACACACACACACACTCATTCACACACACACACGCACACACACTCATTCACACACACACACACACACACACACACTCATTCACACACACACACACACACACTCATTCACACTCACTCAAGTGGCTTCCTGTTTGTCTTTCAACTTGTATCGACCCACAGTACACACACACACACACACACACACACACACACACACACACACACACACTCAGTGAAGTGGCTTCAGATGAAGTGGTGAGAGTAGCGAGGGAGGAGAATGTATGAATGAGAGGAGAGACAGGAAGTGGGAGTTTGTTTACTTATTGGCAATTTCCTGAGATACAAAAAACATAATTTCATACTCAACTAATTGTTCATTTGTATTTAGAAGTTTCCGATGTGGACGCATCTTTCACAACATGTTGTAGATATGTACGCATGTCCACGGCTGGACTCCAGCACCGCTCTGGTGGTCCATGTGTGATGCGATGCTCTCCAGCAGCAGCAGAGGCCGGTCCTGAGGTCTCCTCCTGCCTCTCAAGTCAACAACCATGCTGCTGTGCAGACGTCCACACCAACGTAAACACAAACATCCTGGAATCACGTTTCATCTCCACGCTACTGTACACAGTACACTGTACACTGTACACTGCATCGTGCCTGAAGCAGGAAGCTGAAGCACCCTGAGGGGGAAACGCATCTCAGTCTGAGTTTGAAGGGTTAAACAGACAAAGACCTGCTTCTGTTGAAGGCCAAGTGGAACGCTTAACGAGCAATTAGCGAAACCGCCGTCTGAATTATTCACTACGATAACGGAGAGGAAGTGGAGCCCGTAACGTTCCGAGCAGCCAATCGCACGCCGCTAATGTCAAGTGGATATTTGCATTAGTGAGGGCAAGGAATCCTGGGTAATGACTGCCCCCCCGGCCATGTGCGTCTGCGTCTGGAGCTCTGAAGCTGCTTCAAGGTCCATACTGGTGATAATGTTTCCACCAGCGCAGATATCATCTGTGCCTCACTTTTGGACAAATCTCCCAAATTCCACCAAAGACGTCTTTAATGTTTTGAATCGTTTCAAGGGAGAGAAACAGAAAGCCTCACTCTGTGGAAGGATGGGAACCAATGAAATCAATGAAATCATCAAACTCCTTGACTTCATTCTAAAATGATGAGCAAACCTCACACGCCGGCATACTCGCTGTATGAATTTTGATACGAGACATAACTGTTGATTGAACTGACGGACTGAACGGAGATGGAAGAGGAAACGTGTCGCAGCTTTTCTAGTTGACCAAGTGAAATGAACCGACAGCGTCGTTTTACTTCCTCGTTCAGGATCACGTGCCGATGATTATGAGGGATATCTGCAGACTACGGCACGTTATTATAGAGCGCTGGATGGAAGGATACCAGCCCAGCCAGAGAGGTCAGAACAGACGCTGAAGAGTAGATGAGATACGCACAACCACAAATACACACTGCTGAACGGAAAGGATCAGAGTTTTATGAGAAGTGGACGTATGTGAAATATCAAAAGTTCATCAATCAAAACATCTGCACACAGCGCTGGACACCTGAAGCAGCTGCTCGTCCTCCACCACACGCAACACCTTAGCTGCACCAATGACATCATCGCTCCACGTTTAAACCTCCCATCCCGACTCAGCGTCACAGACCACAGCTTCTCAGGACCAACACTCCTCCAGATGCTCTGCTCCGGTCCGAGCCGACGGTTTGTGCTGTGAGCCGTCGTCCTTATGACTCACGAGTCGTCTGTTTGTCTCTTTATCATGAATATG
This sequence comes from Lycodopsis pacificus, assembly GCA_028022725.1. Classification (NCBI taxonomy): domain Eukaryota; kingdom Metazoa; phylum Chordata; class Actinopteri; order Perciformes; family Zoarcidae; genus Lycodopsis; species Lycodopsis pacificus. The sequence continues at coordinate 22,008,850 of CM051704.1, read as the reverse complement.
ATTGATGGACCAAGAAAACCTGCTAAAAGACACCAGGAGGAGTGTGTGTGTGTGTGTGTGTGTGTGTGTGTGTGTGTGTGTGTGTGTGTGAGTCACGGTAAACACTCGTCATGTCTCCTGGTGCTCCAACAGATGGACAGTAGGCGACACACACACACACACACACACACACACACACCCACACACTGTATATATGCAGTGTGTAGACGCACACACGGCGGTTAAAAGGCTCGCAGACTGTTCGATCAGCGTGACGATGACTCTCCACTTTGTCTCTGACTGTGACCGAGGGAAGGAACAAAGAATGCAAGGAAAGTAAGCAGGAAGTAAGGAGACAAGAGGGTAAGACAATGATGGAGGTAAAAAAGGAGGCAGGATGGACGGCACAGAAAGGAGACGAGATGGAAGAAGTTAACGGGGAGTTTACAGGAAACAAGTCAAGAGCAGAAGGAATGGAAGTTTGACAGAGTGATGAAACTAAAAAGTGGAAGTTTAAAAAAGGAAATGGAGTAAAAATGAGGTGTGGAAGAAGGAAAGAAGAATGTTGGGAGGAAAGAGGGGAAGAGGTCAAAGGTAGAGAAACAGGAAGGAAAGACAAGTACGAAGGGAAGAAGTCAAGCATAGGTGGCATAGAGGAAGTAGAAAGGAAAGGTGTCAGGAGGAGGGATGAAAGGAAGGAAAGAAACAAAAGGAAGTAAAAGTTGGAGTGAATAAAAGAAAAAGGGAGTAAAAAGGACGAGGGATGGAAGAAGGAAAAAGCAGAACTACCTGTAGGAAGATCTGAAAAGTAGAAATATTGTTTTTTATTAGGAAGGAAGAAAAAGGGAGGACAGAGGAAACAAAGAAGGGGAACAGAAGGAAGTGAGGAAGGACAAATGTACTGGTGTAGAAAGTAGAAAGGACGTTGTAGTAATCTCTGATCACCCTCATGGACCAATCAGGTTCCAGTCTCACGAATAATTAATGAGCTCAGACTGGCTCCTCTGCTCATTGAAACATTGATAAAGTGATCAGACTTCAGTCTGTGTGTCTGTTGTTACCTGAAGCTACACCGACGGGCCTCTTAATTATTTACTGCTTCTTCTTCTTCTTCTTCTTCTTCTTCTTCTTCTTCTTCTCCTTCTCCTCCTCCTCCTCCTTCTTCTTCTTCTTCTTCTTCTTCTTCTTCTTCTTCTTCTACTTCATCTACTAGATCCAGTTTATGTGATAAATCACTGAACATGAATGTGGCCGACATTGGAGTAAACGTCTTTAATTTGCTCAAACATTAGCTGCGTTCCAAATCTTTCTATTTGTTGACGACATATCGCTGTCATCTGTGTGTGCTCGCTCGGCGGCTCGGTCGATGGGATGTTTCGTCCTCTTTGCAGAGGATTGTGGGTCAGAATAATCAGAAAGGCTTGCTGGCTTGTGAGTTGCAAAAAATGCGAGTGGATCCAGGGGGACATGGGGGCTATTCATGGCGCACTGCATTTGACATACTTAAATCTATTCTTGCAGACTACATCGTATGGTAGTGTGAGTATTGGAATGTAACCACAGTTGATGGGAAACCTCCCATTTTAGTTCTGATTTAGTTGTATCCGTCCATATTCTGCCTCTTTTCCGTGGCCTTGTGGTGGTGGGGGGGCAGGCTAAACCAGGTAGTCCAGACGTCCCCTATCCCACACCAACGCTCTCCCGCTCCTCCTGGGGGATCCTGAGGTCATTCCCAGGCCAGATATACAGGACACAATCTCTCCAGCGTGTTGTGGGTCTGCCCCAGGGTTTCCTGCCAGTTAGACGTGAAAGGAAAACCTCCAAAAAAAACTGACAGAAAGGAGCAGCTCCATGAACAAGACCCTGAGGTACTTTTACTCCCCCATTGGGGCAGCAGCTCACTTCCAAACTAGGGGTAGTCATCCACTGATTTCCTGGCCTAAGACTTTGAAAGTACCGACTCTCATCACGACTGTTTCCCACTTCAGTGTGTGCCAGAGGTCATGGTCTGTGTGGAGCCAACAGAACCACATCGTCTGCAAAGAGTCGAACAATCCTGAGATCCGCAAACCAGATATTCTCCTTCCCCTTAAGATCCTCTTCCTGAAAATCACAAACCGAATCGTTGACGAGGGAAAACCCTGGTGGAGCTCAACACCAACTGAAGACGGATGACTTAATGTGGAGTTTGGGTTTATCATCACCTTCTTTGTCACTTTTTGCTCCCCAAATACAGAAGAGTCTTGGTGGATTTGAGGAAGAAGGAACCACCACAGTGATGATGTAACAGCACATGAAGCCCAACTCCCATCTCTACGCCTGAATATGTTTTAAATGAGACATTATTTTCAAAACATTTCGATCAAGACTTGCAGTACAACAAGTTGGATTCATTATTTTGAGTTGAACAGCTTACTGGACAGAATCTATCATTTTGTATTTCGAGAGAGAAGTTTGGGATTTTCACACATGTATCACAGTGGCCATTAAAGAAGCTGTAGATTAACTCTGATTCCTTCTTCCATCTGTCAGTGTTCAAGACTAATTGAAGGGAAAGAAGGAAATCAAAGGTCAGAGGTCACTTTACCGTGACTCGTTTTTGTTCCTTACAAACCTCGGCCACTGCAACAACATGTTTGAAGTAAGTGAATGCAGAGATGTAGCCGTTTATAAGCATGTCAGGAAACTGGTCACAGCTGCAACCAAACAGCCTGAGCTGAAAGCCTCCACCCAGACCCTGACCTCTGACCTCGCTGCAGAGATAACACAAGCTTTTCTCTTGAGGGAGCGGCAGAGTCTCCTGTTTCCCTTTCCACAAACGCCAGATTGTGGACAGAATCCTGGCAGGTTTTTTCCGGACCAGAGCCAGAGCTCCTGCACAGCCGGCTAACTGCTACAGACTAATTTATGCAGATGTATTAATAGATCACAGGCAGCTCTCACCGGGCCGCCGGGCCTTCTCTCCCCCGAAATAAAAAGGCCAAATAAACAAGTGAGGGGGAGAAGAACTCTGCCTTCACTCTGCAGACTAAAAGGAAGCAGCCGGTCCTTTGCATATCCGCCTCCCGCATTTGTTTGATTTTGTTTTGTCATTTTTTATTCATGCGTTTGTATTTATTTTCCACCAGACTTACACATCGGAACAAATCCTACAGCAGACGTCTTCAAACACTGTCGTGTTACCGAAGCATCGCCACCGCGACGCGCGGTGACACGGTTCAAAGAGGAAGTTTCATTAAAGGACAGATGTGGTTCTTTTTAAAGTTGGGTTCCAACAAATCCAGTTGTTTGCGTCAGTGTCCCAGTGATGTGAAGCAACAGTACATGTCATGTTGTGGTGTCAGTCCCTCACATCAACAGTCACACAGGACGATCCCTGACAGCAGCCTAAATCTCTGACCTGAACCTGACCTCCATACCTGCTTCTGACCCCGACTGAGTCAAATTCAAACTGTTAGACGAGAATCCAACCCCGACTATTATCTCAACAAACCCATTGCCCGACAAACTCCTGTGTGAGGGACCAGGTACGCATGAAGCTGGGAGAGCAGGGAAACATTCACCCAAAACATGTACAATTATGAGGACGGTGACAAAATCCAGCCAAAGTAACGAATTAGAAGAACTGTATCAACGTAACATAATGAAACAGAACTCAGGTTAAACAACGCAGTGAGGGCTCTTCTGATCCGCGGACACTAAATCCACCATCTCCTAACTGCAGAACATGTACACGGCTGCCCAGTCCACAGTCGACCACAGCGCTGTGAAGACACTCCTCCGCTGCGGCGCGGATGCAAAGGTTCCCGCCAACACCAACACCCCTCTTGCTGCTGCGGAATGGCACAGTCCAGTTATTCGGGCTGCTCCACTTAGAGAGGTGTGACGCAGCGGCTCAGTCTTCTGCCGGGATGGTCGGCTGCAACACACTGACAGGAAGGTTAACATCACAAGTGTCTTCTTAATTGATGGTTTGGCTGAGCCGTCTGGAAGGACGAGCAGAAGTTCACTCATCGCCATCGTCCCGCTGTGCCTCCACAAGCGTTACCAATAAATACATCTGCTTCATGACAAAGCTCTGCTTCAGGGTTGACAGATCGAGTGTTCTTGTTTGTTGCGGTTCGTTGACGTGGTCACAATAATAACCTTCTATTCAAGGCTCATTCTGTTGGAAACAGGAAGTCCGAAGTTTTGTTGACTCGTTAATCTGCTCCGAAACTGTGTTGCTCTACAACTATAACTTCGTGATCATAAGAGCCAATAAGAGGCCCTGCTGTCGTGCTGCCGGCCGACGAGCTCCGAGAGCCACGACGTGGTGAAGAGGTCCATTTCAGAAGACTGGTCGAAGCGATCAGAAGTTCTGAAAGAGCCAAGTCCACCAGTAGTTACAAGAAAGTGGATTTTGTGTCGCTTCCGCTCATAAAATGCTTCTGATTTGGAATATTTTTTGTAAGATCGATATGGTGCTGGTTGGTTGAATGGACAGCTGCAGGAATGAGTCGGCGCCTTTACACTTCCTGTTCTCTCGTCTTGAGGTAAATGTTCGTTGAATGTGTTTTTGGTTGAAAGTCAGTTCTCTGACATAGAGCGGGTCAGTGAACGCCCCTCTGCTGGATCTACAGAGCAAAGCAGACGACTCAACGTCCTCACGAGAACACGAGCCACTTACGTTCCGATAACCTCGCTTTAGAAGACAGAGGCATTCTGGGGAATGTAGTCTCCATCTTGGGTATAAGCTGGAGGCTGGTGGACTTGGTGGAATGTTCCTTTAAAGATCCTCCTGCATTGATTTTAGAGTCGTGGTGATTTCTGGCGTGACGCTGAAGATATAGATAATTATTAAATGTCTTTGTCTCGGGCGTCTCCTCGCCGAAGGTTTTCTATGAAACAGAAGTATTTCCACCAGCACGGATGACAGCTGAGCTCATTGGTATTCACAACAACAACAACATTTATTGATAGGACCTTGTATGTAATGACGAGGGAGGGAGAGGGAGAGAGGGAGGGAGGGAGGGGGAGAGAGAGAGAGAGAGAGAGAGAGAGAGAGAGAGAGAGAGAGAGAGAGAGAGAGAGAGAGAGAGAGAGAGAGAGAGAGAGAGAGAGAGAGAGAGAGAGAGAGAGAGAGAGAGAGAGAGAGAGAGAGAGAGAGAGAGAGAGAGAGAGAGGATAAGAAGTCAGTGAATGGAGGACGAGGTCCTCGATAGATTTCACTCGTCGAGCTCATAAAAGTGTTCAAACGTCTCAAATGCAGGTTTTGGTTTGTTTGTCTGATGAAAGAACAATCGTCGTCCTCGCTCCCATCACTCAGCTGAGAGTCTCACTTCATGATTCATTTCCTGCTTTTTCTTTCTTCTTTATAGTTTCACAGCTTTCATCAGTTAAAAATAGTTCGGTTTTCCTTCAGTTTCTCTTTTAGATCGGAAAGATCCCCAAGATGTCCACTTCAGACACAGACACACCTGTGTGCATGTGTACATGTGTGTGTATATATATATATATATATATATGTATATGTATATATATATATATACACACATACACACCGTATATAAATGTCC
>CM051704.1:21995813-21998313 GCA_028022725.1 Lycodopsis pacificus | reverse complement strand
GAGTGTGTGAGAGTGTGTGTGTGTGTGAGAGTGTGTGTGAGTGTGTGAGCGTGTGTGTGTGAGAGTGTGTGTGTGTGAGTGTGTGTATGTGTGTGTGTGTGTGAGTGTGTGTGTGTGTGAGAGTGTGTGTGTGTGAGAGTGTGTGTATGTGTGTGTGTGTGTGAGTGTGTGTGTGTGTGTGTCTTTTGGGGTCGAGTTGAGTTTTTGTTCTTCTCATGAAATCAGCTCTAATTATTCTGGTACAAGAGGAGAAGAAGAAACTATGATTTCAACATAACTTTATTAATCACACACAGAACACAAACATTTATAGAAGCTTCTTCATGATGTTGAAGAAGGCGAATGTGTGTTTCATGTTTCTGTATCTTTAGATTTGAGCATTAAACGTTTGTCACGTGTTTCTCTTGTTGTGTTTTTATTGTTTCCATTGACTTTAAAACAACAGAAGCAGATGAAGTCAATGGAAACAGACGTGATATTAAACTTCATCGATTATCAGGAAAATATTGTAAAAACATCGAGTTGTAGTAAATGTGCTGAAGCTGCATTCTCTCTAGTGGCCACCAGGGGGCGACTCCTCTGGTTGTATAGAAGTCTATAGAAAATGACTCTACTTCTCTCTTGATTTATTCCCTCAGTAAACATTGTAAACATGAGTTTATGTCTCAATCTCTAGTTTCAAGTCTTCTTCAATACAGCATGATGTTCATTTAGTACATGATGGTCCATTTAGAGTCACACAGACCATAAAGCAGGGGATGCTTTAGGGCGGGGCTACTGTGATTGACAGGTCTCTAACAGACCATAAAGCAGGGGATGCTTTAGGGCGGGGCTACTGTGATTGACAGGTCTCCAACAGACCATGAAGCAGGGGATGCTTTAGGGCGGGGCTACTGTGATTGACAGGTCTCTAATAGACCATAAAGCAGGGGATGCTTTAGGGCGGGGCTACACGCTGATTGACAGGTCTCTACCAGAGACGTACACAGCGTCTCTACGTCTCCTCCTCAGTCCATGTATGGTCACTTCCTGTTCACTGGACAATGCTAATCAGCTGCTAACTGATGTCAAACTGTTTTTCGTTATTTTACAATAAATCTGATTGATGGACACGCACACACACACATGCACACACAGGAAGTCCAAATGCCACTCTCTCTTCTCTTCCAGGCATTAAATGGCTTCGCCTGTCACTCCAGTCAGCCATGCAATGAATTCTGGGAAGCTGGTGAGTTTTTACACACACACACACACACACACACACACACACACACACACACACACACACACACACACACACACACACTAATCTGAATGCAGCTCATTCGAAAATACACTCCTACTGTCTCACACACAGCATAATATCAGCGCTCTGTCAGTGTGACGATATGCTGGCTTAGGCTGCAACGATCACACACACACACACACACACACACACACACACACACACACACACACACACACACACAGATAGAGGCAGATGCCATCCTGCCAATCATGTGGCGGGAGGCTGTCTGCCTCCGATGACTGTGCTCGTCACTCTGGTCGAGTTAAAACTGAGCTCTGACAGTTTGAGGCCATGCTTACAGGTTACACACACACACACACACACACACACACACTTGAATATTTAATCACTGAGTGTTTTTAGATTTCAGATGCTTCAGTAAAAAGTAACTCAATGACACAAAAGAGAAGTTGTTCAGATCAAAGTAACCTCGATACTCTTCATACGTTATGACGATTGTGTTCGTAAAGAACGTCTTCAAGCAATACGCAGGAACGCTCGTCCAAAAGTAAGACGAGATGACGAGATGAAGAGATGACGAGATGACGAGATGACGAGATGAAGAGATGACGAGATGACGAGATGAAGAGATGAAGAGATGACGAGATGACGAGATGAAGAGATGACGAGATGACGAGATGAAGAGATGAAGAGATGACGAGATGACGAGATGAAGAGATGACGAGATGAAGAGATGACGAGATGAAGAGATGAAGAGATGAAGAGATGACGAGATGACGAGATGACGAGATGAAGAGATGAAGAGATGACGAGATGAAGAGATGACGAGATGAAGAGATGACGAGATGAAGAGATGACGAGATGACGAGATGAAGAGATGACGAGATGACGAGATGACGCGATGACGAGATGAAGAGATGAAGAGATGACGAGATGACGAGATGAAGAGATGACGAGATGAAGAGATGAAGAGATGACGAGCTGACGAGATGACGAGATGAAGAGATGAAGAGATGACGAGATGACGAGATGACGCGATGACGAGATGAAGAGATGACGAGCTGACGAGATGAAGAGATGACGAGATGAAGAGATGAAGAGATGACGAGCTGACGAGATGACGAGATGAAGAGATGAAGAGATGAAGAGATGACGAGATGAAGAGATGACGCGATGACGAGATGACGCGATGAAGAGATGAAGAGATGACGAGATGACGCGATGACGAGATGAAGAGATGAAGAGATGACG
>CM051704.1:21963313-21988313 GCA_028022725.1 Lycodopsis pacificus | reverse complement strand
GGACACTTTGACTTCTTGTTTTTCTGTTTTGATTTCGTCCTCCAGCTGCTCCTCCGATTCACCGGCAGCTATAAAAATAGACCCAAAATCTCCGTCTTTTGATTCGCCGTCGGGGTCACAGGAGTAATTGGTAAACCTCTGTGACCTTTAACCTCCCAAATCAGCTGCTTGTAATATTCAGCCGGAGTTTGTTCTGTTGAGTGAGCGGCTGAATGTCAGCGGTGATGGCGTGGTGGGTGTAGTGCAGGTGTGTGGATGAAGCGAGGCTCCGGGGGGGAAACGTCTTCTCTCCACTTTTAAAATGTCAGGAGAATTACTTTCTCTCTTTCACAAATTGCAGCGTGTTGGTTTTTTAGAGAGCTTCAACATTTCAACCTGTCAGATTCCATCTGTGTGATGCTGCGTCTGAGCAGCTCCTCCAGATGAACTGGTGTTCAGCAGCTGAAGTACCTAAAGACTGACAGCACCTCCTCATGAGGAGAGAGGACACATGAGGAGGTCCTTGTTCCACAAAGTGAAGCTGAATACTTTACAATCTTCTTCCTCTTCTTCTCCTGAATAAACCGGATGACGTCCTGCATGTGTGCATCTGTTGCTTCCTCCTCTTCCTCCTCCTCCTCCTCCTGGTGTTAAAGTGCTGATGAGGCCAGTGAGCGATTAAGGAGGTGCTCCACAGATGTTCCTCCTGTGATTGATTGCTTCATTTATTGTCTGAGGGCTGAATGTAATAAACTCATTAGCACACTCCCTGGGTAGGAGGCCTGTCAGAGTGTGTGTGTGTGTGTGTATGTCTGAGTGTGTGTGTGTGTGTGTGTGTGTGTGTGTGTGTGTGTGTGTGTGTGTGTGTGTGTGTGTTGCTGTCACGACCTACAGTGTCCAGCTCTGACTCTGACGGTTGATTAATGGAGTGAGTCGGTGAGTCGCATCACATCAGGGTTCAGTTAAACAGCATCAACGAGGTTCTAGCTCTTGAATCACAGAGAAGGATTCAGCTGTGAATGAAGGAGAGATTAGAGCTAAACAAAGAGATGCAAAACAAAGGACAAGAGAGACAAAAGGATGACAAAGGGATAGAAAACAGATCAAAAAACAACACACGAAACGACTGAAAAGACTCAAATAACCACGATGACCCAAAACAGAAAAATTGAGAAGCAAGACAAAGACATAAAGACTTAAAGAGACTACAAAGAATGTGCCGCAGTCTGCCCCCCCCCCCTATTCAAAACACCCGAAACCCTCCCCTGCTCTAAAGTGTCCATGAGCAAGGCACTGTTGTGCCCGCCTCCCTTTGAGGAATATCTCTGTAGTAGCAGTCTGAAGCATAAAGAAACACATCGTGGTGATTGAGGGCTCTAATTTTGCGACTAAGGCGTGTAAGCCTGCAGATCAATTTCCTTCAGCAGTGTTTCTCGTTACAGCTTCTGTTCACTGCAGCACTCACTTTGTTCCACATTGATCTGGTTCCATTTCAGGCCCAAGGTAATATCACATATTTATCCAACCTGTGAATCACAGCTTATAGCTCTGACAGCAGACCGAGGTCCCACTCAGCCTCAGACCGCTAACCACAGCGATCAGGGGGGAAGAGAAACACAGGCATACCATGTGCTAGAGTAAAACAAACCCAAAGCGGCCGGAATCCAACCCGAAAACGACCAGGAAGAGAAATAAAACAACCTCAAAGACACAAAACAACCTCAAAGAGACACAAAACAACCAGAAAGAGACACAAAACAACCACAAAGAGACAGAAAACAACCTCAAAGACAGAAAACAACCACAAAGAGACACAAAACAACCACAAAGAGACACAAAACAACCACAAAGAGACACAAAACAACCTCAAAGACAGAAAACAACCACAAAGAGACACAAAACAACCACAAAGAGACACAAAACAACCTCAAAGACAGAAAACAACCACAAAGACACAGAAAACAACCACAAAGAGACACAAAACAACCACAAAGAGACACAAAACAACCACAAAGAGACACAAAACAACCTCAAAGAGACACAAAACAACCACAAAGAGACACAAAACAACCACAAAGAGACACAAAACAACCACAAAGAGACACAAAACAACCTCAAAGACAGAAAACAACCACAAAGAGACACAAAACAACCACAAAGAGACACAAAACAACCTCAAAGAGACATAAAACAACCACAAAGAGACATAAAACAACCTCAAAGACACAAAACAACCTCAAAGACACAAAACAACCTCAAAGAGACACAAAACAACCACAAAAAGACATAAAACAACCACAAAGAGACATAAAACAACCACAAAGAGACATAAAACAACCTCAAAGACACAAAACAACCTCAAAGACACAAAACAACCTCAAAGAGACACAAAACAACCACAAAGAGACACAAAACAACCTCTAAGACAGAAAACAACCTCAAAGAGACACAAAACAACCACAAAGAGACACAAAACAACCTCAAAGACAGAAAACAACCTCAAAGAGACAGAAAACAACCACAAAGAGACACAAAACAACCTCAAAGACAAAACAACCTCAAAGAGACACAAAACAACCACAAAGAGACAGGAAACAACATCCAGGGGCCCATTGTCTCACAACATGTCTGTGTATTAGTTACTTCAATATCTTTGGGTTTGTTTTGTACTCGTGGTCGCACTAAACGAGACATTTGAAGACAATATCTTGGACTCTGGGAAGTTGTGTTTTTCAGACAGAACACTCGATGAAGAAGGAAACAGTAGCAGCAGCAGCAGCCTCGTTGTATCTGCAGTCGTCTGCTCGGCCTCATCTCTACTGCCTGTAATACAGCAGAAACCCCCACAACATGAATCTGAGTGAACTCTTTGGGAGAGCCTGGGAACGCTTGCTGATTGCTTTTCTGAGGGGAAACAGAGACAACTGCCAACTGGCCGTCTCTGTCTGTTTCTTTTGGACGTGGGCTTTGTGTCTTGTTTCCTCGCCAGATAATATTTATTTCCTCTCTCTGCAGAGCTATCAATAGAGCGTCACATGACGGGCTCGTGTGCTTCGTGTGAGGAAGCTGGATGTGAACCAGACGTGTTGAGTGCACTGCGTTCAGCGCTGCAGGGAGGAGAGAGGCAGGAACATATTTAGTGATGACCCAGTTCTACAGGGTGGAGCCCATCCCTGCAGGATGATCTCAAGACAGAAATGAAGGAAGATCAGAAGTCAAGATGAAGAAAGAAACCCTCAATGAAAGCAGACATGTTGCATCATGTAGTTCTGCTCTTGTTCTCGTTGTCACCTCCTCCTTCTGACCATCGCAGGCATCAAGTTAAGAGATCCAGTGAAGTGATGTCAGTGTTGAAACCAGAAGACAGCAACAACTGGGGAGCCATTCCACCATCGCATACTCAGTTTTAGACTCCTCCTCCTCCTCCTCCTCCTGAGGGATCTCTGGTTGATATCCGCCCCATTTACACTAGCAGCTCAAATCCCAGAGAAGACACAGGAGGTTATTTCAGGGATCTGTTGACCTGTAAATCTTTTTCATGGTGAGCAGCAGACGGCTGACAGTGGTGGAATGTAACCAAGTACTTTTACTCAAGTACTGTACACATTTAAGGTACTCATGCTGTGCTTGAGTATTTCCATTTTGTGCTACTTTATACTTCTACTCCACGAGGTACATATTGTACTTTCTACTGTAATACATCTCAGAGGAAAATGTGCATTTTTACATTTTACTTTGTTGATATATTTAGAATTAACCGTCTGTGTTTTTTTTGTCTTCAGTGTTGAACCGACGATAAAAGTGGACGTAGTCGTCATGACGTCACTCGTTGGTTTTTGGACGTTTTCAAGCCTCAAATTCGTTGATTTCGCCGTCGCCATCTTGGTTTTTTTGCAACCAGTGAACAGGAAGTGACCATATCTGGACTGAGGAGGAGACGTAGAGACGCCGTGTACGTCTCTGGTAGAGACCTGTCAATCACAGTAAGCCCCGCCCTAAAGCATCCCCTGCTTTATGGTCTGTTAGAGACCTGTCAATCAGCGTGTAGCCCCGCCCTAAAGCATCCCCTGCTTTATGGTCTATTAGAGACCTGTCAATCACAGTAGCCCCGCCCTAAAGCATCCCCTGCTTTATGGTCTGTTAGAGACCTGTCAATCACAGTAGCCCCGCCCTAAAGCATCCCCTGCTTTATGGTCTGTTAGAGACCTGTCAATCACAGTAGCCCCGCCCTAAAGCATCCCCTGCTTTATGGTCTGTGTGACTCTAAATGGACCATCATGTACTAAATGAACATCATGCTGTATTGAAGAAGACTTGAAACTAGAGATTGAGACATAAACTCATGTTTACAATGTTTACTGAGGGAATAAATCAAGAGAGAAGTAGAGTCATTTTCTATAGACTTCTATACAACCAGAGGAGTCGCCCCCTGGTGGCCACTAGAGAGAATGCAGCTCTAACACATGAAGCTCTGACTTCACTTTAAAGAACTGGAGGATGACGACTCTTTTTCTTTATCTCAGAGTTTTCGGGTGTAGATATTTCTGGTTGAGTGAAACAGGATGTATCGGCGTGTGAGGAAGACGTGACTGCAGCTTCATCACACGTGTGAATGAGGAGAACCTCTCTGGGGTTCTGGTAGATTTCCTGTCTGACAGAAAGCAGCTCCTCGTTTCTGGCAGCAGGTTTGTTTAAAGGTAACGATCTCGTAAAAGGGGTTAAAAATAAGCACTGAATGTACGTGATATCGTGCTCACAGACGAGGGCTAAAGCTAACAGGTTCCACTTCATGATGAACATGGATTTAATTTTGATTCATATATTTATTTTTCTCTTAATATTCTTTATTTTAAAAATGTCTCTACATTAAGAAAAACAACTCTCTCTCATTGGTGGGAACTGACTCTAGGGCTTCTGGGTAATGGAGTTTCTTGCAAAGAGCTAATTGTATCGCATCCGAGTGTAAATCTGGATGATTAACAATATTACTTCAGATCCATGTGAAACATAATTTAAATATAAAAAGCAACCTCTGTGACCCCTGCTGGTCCCTGAACCAGCTTGACCTCCTGATCTGGTGTGACTCCTCCCCGACGTGATGAACAGAAGGAGCTCAGACGCTCACAGAATACTGAGTGAAGAGAAAGGAGGTTGGACTGTGTGGAGAATGTCTCCGAGGTCCCGCGGGACTTCCTGCATCTCGCCGGCTTCCCTCCCAACATCTGCAATCAGCAGCTGGCATCTCGCCGCTCTTCTTCTTTCTTCCTGCCGGCGATGATGATTGCCTCTCACCATGTTTTTATGTCTCTTCTGCTGCTGCTTTCAACAAATACTTAAACAAACTGAAATACAGAGATAAAGTTCAATGTATTTGAATTGAAATATTTTGAAATTTAAAGATTAAAAATCCTAAAATATATATCAGTGTTTTCAATAAAATAAATATAATTTTGTAACTTATTTGAATATGTTGAGCCTTTAAAATATAAATTACTGTGATATACTTATTTTATAGCTTATTTTTATGACTGTATTATTATTTCTTGGTGTGTTTTATATGGGCCCATAAAAACACACAATAGCTCTCATGTTTGTGTATAAAAGTATTTATTCATTGCAAATAGGAAATAGAAAAGTTAATGTCCCACCAACACGTTTATTGAACAGTTGTTCATCATCTCTGTTGACTGCGTCATCGGATCTCTGAGTTATTCATATCTGCGTTTATTCACGATGATGAAGAGGAAGAGAAGGCTTCTGTTCTTCATGTTCTCTCTTTTCTGTGAGGAGCTTCCTGTTCCTGCAGACAGCAGCATCCTCCCTCACTCCCCCCCCCCGCAGCACGCAAACTGAGGAAATCTGCATGAGCTTCATTAAAGCTGTGACGAAAATCGAACTGCTATAGAATTACTGAACAGCCAAAACATCTATGAGGCCTCACATCACAAAGCTCACGCAACAGAAGGCTTTAAAATGATATTATCAATTATCAATATGGACAACATGAGACATCTCGTCGAGGAAGCTGGTGACGCTGCAGGTCGCCGAACTAACAAGACTTGTTGGTGATAAACAAATCAGAAATGTAATTCATTTGTCAATTTATAGTATTTCTAAGATTGTAATTGACCTTTTCAAAGGTTTGAAGTCTTTTAATAAAGTTACCGAGACACTTTAAAGATTGTTAAACTCTAACAGGAGTATTATAAGACTATTAACTCATTTAAATATCTATGCAAATGTAGTTATATTTATTATATTATTGCATCTTGGAAACAAGATCTGTTCTCATCCAGACATTGTTATTTTGAGAAACTTTGTGTTATAGATTGATTAGGCAACTTAAACTTATCCATGTTACACTGAACAAACAATAGGAACTATCTCCTCCTCCTCCTCCTCCTCCTCCTCTCCATCAATATAAACTGAGTGCTGAGACGTGTGGCAGCTCAGGGACTCTCCCTCATTAATAATGAATACACTCCAAACCTCACTGTGTGTGTGTGTGTGTGTGTGTGTGTGTGTGTGTGTGTGTGTGTGTGTGTGTGTGTGTGTGTGTGTGTGTGTGTGTGTGAAGTCCATCATCTTAAATGCAACAAACTCATAAATGAAACCACATTGTTTTATATCAAATAAAATAAGGAGCACACACTTATTTTCAAACATTGGTCATTTTATTTATTACTCTTTGTCATTTTAGCAATCTTTTTATTATATTTGATATCTCGTAGGCCTATAATCTGTAAAGTATCAATCTTGTTAAACTGTCTGGGATAGACGATCTATAATAGAGCTTTGTTTTTTGTTCTATTTTCTCAAAATCCTTTGATATACATATTCTCTTCTTAGATTCTTTTTTTTGGAATAAATTATTTTTTTAAACTCTTTATTACGCGACATCCCCATAAACAAACAAACGAAGAGACAAACAAACAAAAGTACACATTTCTTTTTTTTGTCAGAAGGCAGTGGAACAAATAAACAACTTTGAATTTATTTACTGTGTCTTATGTAGTTTATGATGCTACTGTACTGTCGGGACTCTTTAATCTAACATACAGACCTAAAATATATCACCTCTAACGTCGCCTAGTCTGAGTCACTGTATGAAAAGGGGGGATGTGCTAAATGGCAACAGTCGTGTCTCTCTTCAGCCACGGTTTATTTATTTTATTGTATTCTTTAGCTACACTGGCCGTGAAGTCACGTCTTCGTATTGCTGACGGCTTTTTCAAAATATCACGTTTCTTTCTGTCGGTCGCCGCTTTGCTCGCAGACTCGTTCATTTCTAACAGTTCTGCTGAGCAACATGAAGTTCATTCTGACGTGTTTCTACTTTTCAAAGAGATCCTTTAAAGAAGTTTCCATCCGGCTGATGTTTCCTACGGTTAACGCTCTGGACTTCAACTTGTTCAGGAAATGAGCACAATGTCCGACAAAAAGACTGAAATGTTTGCCTACGCCTACTTTACTTCAAAAGACAAAGTTAGACTTAATCTTAATCCTTAATCCTCAACACATCTCCTACTTGAAGGGAAGATTAATCCCGGACCAGGAAGCTACTCCAAACTCTTTGAGCTGAACAGCAAATTTAGCAACATGCTAACCTGAGCTCTGAGCCAGACTAATACGATCTCTTACCTGCTAAATTGTTAGCTAACCTTAATTAACCTGGTTTAGCTGCTGTACAAGGTGGTTAGTTAACCTGACACAATCCCATTTAACTGCTAACACAAGTATTGTCTGTTTTTAGCCTCTAAACGGTTTGCTAACCTGAACGATTCTTAGCTAATGGCTAGTTCGCGCTAGAAAACCAACTATCTTTCACTGATAATTGATAAATGACGTCCGACAGAAAGTTGTTAAAACAAGAATACAACTGAAGGTAAATGGGTGAAAGACTAGATTGTTGTAATGCTATTTGATGTATGCTTCTACACGTCCTAAATATTTATACCTTTTACATGCAACAACAACTTTTGTCCGTGTTGTAAAACACACGACAAAGTTCCTATTGTTGAATCTCGGGACTCCCCAACAGGTCCAGATATCTGTGCCTGCTAGATATCTGATGAAACTTTGAACAAATCGCAGCGCTAACGTGTGAGCGCCTAGCTAACCGGAGTGGAAAATCAGGGATATAGTTGTGTTGGGTGAATTAAGTGAAACCGCACACAATCCTATTTAACTGCTCACACAAGTATTGTCCGTTCTTAGCCTCTGAATGGTTTGCTACCCTGACCTAATCTGGTTTAACTGCTAAACCAAGTGCTAAGCTAACCTGACACTAACCTATTTAATGCTAACCCAAACATTGTCTGTTTTGCCGGTTAGCAGCCGAACCACATTAGGCCAGGTTAGCTAAATCAAACTGTTAGCTAAACCGACCTATTAGCTAGCTTTCATCGATCTGGTTAAGATGCCAAACTCAACTGTTAAACTGTTTAACTAACTGCTAAAGTAAAACACAGGCTAATCTGAACCAATCTATTTGAACAGGTTTGTATTTGTATTTCTAATTTGAAGCCACCTTTGTCGGCCTGAATGCAGTTTGCGATAATCACATTTAACCCCAAATCAGCAGCAGTAGGCCCATAAAGGCTGCGCGAAGGTTTCTTTCTAGTCGATTAAACCCTTTCCTTTGGAGTTTGTGCTTATTTCCTGAAATGTTTTGAGACCGTCTGAACCAACATCATGCAATTTAACATTAAAAACTGTTCTCAAATGAAAAGCAGGCTTTAAAGTCTCAACTACATCCTCGCAGCTCATCAGCTTGGTGAGGAACAACGAGGCTACGGTCACACCAGAAACTGGCAGACTGAGATTTTCTTCACGCGGCGGCAAGTGTTAGCTAGCTAGCGTAGCGGCAAGCTAGCCAGTTCAACGACAAAAAGTGGAATACTCTAAATTTAAGAACACGCCTACTGCTGGCACACGATTGACTGGGAAGCCATGCTGCGTGGGTCAGGTTCTGACCTGTAGAAGTCCACCAGGTCAGGAGGACCGCCGGACAACTTGACCTATTGAATTTGGTGCAAAAATGTCGCCGTGATAACAGCTGGTGTGACCGTGGCCTGCATCACGGAAAAAACAAAAAACAGCCAATAAGAATACAAATATTACATCAGCATCAAGCATTCAGTCCGTCACAACCACAGCAGGCTCAACACAGTCAACTTGGCGCAATTTAAAAAAAAGAAGGAAAAACTGTCCTTGATGGAAATGAGGCGACTGGTCTGAAATGGTTCTCCGGGCCTCGGCTTGTCTTATTGATTTTGTGGCGTTACGAATGTGTACCTCAGGCTATATGGGAACCCTAATAGCCCGATACTGTGTACCAGCAGCCAGGCAGTCACATAGTGCCGTCTGGGCCTTAGCCTACTAAACATCAATAATTCATGGTTGACTTTAATACTGTATAATTCCACGATTGTAAAGCGGGGGCGAGGATCCATCAAATTTTCATCATTGTCATCATTTCAGCTCGACGGCGCGTTGAATATTTCATGTCATCGACCTCCGGGTCAGGCCGGCGTGTGATTGGATGAGCCTGCAGATGTCCCAGGAAGTCAAACCAGGCCACCATATATACGGTGATGTGGTAAAAATCCATTTTGGGTGTAGTTTTCTGGTGATGAATTTCAAACTTCAGTATTGAAGAGCAGCTATCACTCTTTTTTTTTTCGTGTGTTTTGCCTCTTTTTCTTCTTTGTGTTTTTATTTTTTATTCATTTTTTGACGTTTTTTCTCTCCTTGTTTTTCTGTTAAAACGCCAGCCAAGTCAGTATGGTGGGCAGCGTGCTGAGGACCAAGGCGAGGCCCCTGGCGTCGGCCGATCTGGGGGCCGCGTTGCCGCCGCCACAGAGTTCAAACAGACTCCCACGGAAGTCCAGGGTGCGGGACTCCTTTTTCAGTTTCTCCCAGAGGTCCGTCGCTCCCTCCTGGCAGTCAGCCAGCGCCGTCGTGGCGCAGGAGTGGAAGTTATCCCAGTAACTGGTGAGGAGATTACAAAGAAACACAGTGAAATCACTCGTATTATTATTTACTCTATTACATCCACAGATTAAGAGATTCTGATGACACAGATGGAGAAAATATAGCTTAAAAATGAATTAAAAATAACATTTGTATCGGTTATCCAACAGCAGTGGTGTAAAGTAATTAATTTATTATACTACTTTACTACCTCTCACATATTGTACTTTTTACTGTACTACAGCTCAGAGGTAAATATTGTTAACGGGCAACTAGAAGTAGCCTACTGTACTGTACTTAAGTATATTTTTGAAGTACTTGTACTTTGAGTATTTCCATTTTCTGCTACTCCATTACATCTTAAAGATAACTATCGTATTTTTTTGCTAGTTACTTTGCATGTTATATATTTTCTACTTAAAGACTTGATGAGTTTGCAGACGATGCACCGCTCTCTGTTAAACAGCGCAGAAAAACCTTGTTTTGGGTTGTTATGAAAAATGTTTTAGGGTTGAAAACAACAAATTGATCAAGAATATAATTTAAAACAGTGATGATGAGGCAAAAAAAACCGTCAGGTGACCAGACTGAGGATAAAATTACATCATCTGCTCCAATTAAAATTAATGAATGTGGTTCTGAGATGATGTCTTAAATTAACTTGAAACTGTTTTCATCCTCCGTATACTTCCCTCCCCACCCACCCTCCATCCTTCCTTTCCCTTCTCCCTTGTTTCCTTTCCTCTTTCCCTTGTCGCCTCCTACCTCCTCTTCCTCCTTTTATACCTCCTTCCCTTTCTTTCCCTCCTTATTGTTCCCTTCATCATTCCCTTGCATCCTATACTCCTTCTCCCCTTTTCCTCCTTATCTGCCTTTAATATCTCCTTCCTCTTTTATTCCTCCTCTCTTCTTCGTTGGTATGTTTTAATCATACAGGAGCAGCACTCGTTTTCTTCTTCATGTCTATTTTTCCCTTTTTATTTCCTTTATTTTGTTTATTATTTTATGTTGAATCGCTTCTTATTCTTTGTCTTTTTCTGGGCTTATTCTTTCTTATTTTGTCTCCACCTCTCATCTGTTCATCTTTTTATTTTCTATCCTCCTCCCAGTTAATGTAGAAATGACACCAGCCTGCTGCCACACACACACACACACACACACACACACACACACACACACACACACGCAGCGTATCTAATCCAATCTTCCAATCTGCTCTTATTGATGTTGACCTCCTGAACCGAGTCGTGTCGATGCAACATCTCTGAGCAATTAACGTGTGTGAGTGTGTGTGTGAGTGTGTGTGTGTGTGTGTGTGTGTGTGAGTGTGTGTGAGTGTGTGAGGCGTATCCTGCCACGCCTCAACACCGCTGTGATGGAGCTGTCACTAAATTAAAAAATCATGTGTGTGTGTGTGTGGGGGGGGGGGGGGGCTTCTTGCTGCAGCGTGCCATCTGGTGCCCACCCGGTTTGGCTGGTGGGGTGAGATGGTGGATAAAAGGAGGTGTGTGTGTGTGTGTGTGTGTGTGTGGGGGGGGGGGGGGTCAGCTGGCTGGTAAGTAACACCCCCCCCCCCAGCAGCCTTGCACACGTGCCACTCTGTCTAACTGCACACCCTCACTCTCCCCCTCAGGCTCTGCACTGAACTCACTCGTATTATTATTTCCTCTGTGATCCACAGATTAAGAGACTCTGATGTCACAGATGGAGAAAATATCTTTAAATATCTTTAAAAATCTTTAAAAAATGAAGAGTTAACAGAGAGAATATCATGAATATTTAGGCTGCAGTGACATGAAAGTAAAAGCTTTCAATGTGTTGTATACTTTTCTTTACTCCAAACAGCATATATTCAAGTACTGCTGAGCACAATTGGGACCTACTTGTACTTTACTTTATACTTCTATTCCACTACATCTCAGAGGTACATGTTGTACTTTCTACTGTACTACATCTCAGAGGTACATGTACTTTATACTGTACTACATCTCAGAGGTACATGTACTTTATACTGTACTACATCTCAGAGGTACATGTTGTACTTTATACTGTATTACATCTCAGAGGTACATGTACTTTATACTGTACTACATCTCAGAGGTACATATTGTACTTTATACTGTACTACATCTCAGAGGTACATGTTGTACTTTATACTGTACTACATCTCAGAGGTACATGTTGTACTTTATACTGTACTACATCTCAGAGGTACATGTACTTTATACTGTACTACATCTCAGAGGTACATATTGTACTTTATACTGTACTACATCTCAGAGGTACATGTTGTACTTTTAGTGAAACTGTGATCGTGAAACTCATCACGGTCTTCAGGTCTCTGTTGGTTCAGTCCACCTCGTCCCAGCGGTCAGACCCTCTGTGTTATGACATCACCAGGTGTTTCTGCAGACCACATCGTAACGTGCACAAGTGTGCGTGCGCGTGCGTGCGTGCGTGCGTGCGTGTGTGGCGCGTGCGTGTGTGTGCGTGCGTGCGTGTGCGTGCGTGCGTGCGTGTGTGTGCGTGCGTGCGTGTGTGTGCGTGCGTGCGTGTGTGTGCGTGTGTGTGCTCAAACGTACTTGCAGATCTGGTGCAGGTTGTCTCTGTCGTCCAGGTTCTGGGGATAGTTGGCCATGTTCTCCCCCAGCTGAAGCAGACAGTCGGAGAAACCTTTAAACACCGAGTCACATTGACCAGCACTGACCAGCACCGTCTGCAACACTGAGACTGGAGGAGGAGGAGGAGGAGGAGGAGGAGGAGGAGGAGGAGGAGGAAGAGGTGAGGAAAAGATGGGAGGGATGGGAGAGACAAAAACAAAGAGAATTTTACATGAAAAGAAAACCACAATCACCTCCGATGTTTAATGTCTCCTTGCAGGAAGAACGGAGCACCTTCTCCTATACAAGGTAACATTTTATTAATTCATTCATCAGTCTCCTGATTCATGATATGACACTATAATTACCCCTTCAAACTAAAATAATACATTTATATATATATATATATATATATATATAGTATAAATATATCATAAAATTCAGCTGTAATTTTGTGGGCGGAGCATAGCTGGATGGGAGCTCTAGAGGGGATGTCTGCTAGTTAGCTAGCTAGCTTCTCCATCTCCAGAGCTAGCTAGCTAACTATCTAGCACATCGCTATCAACAGATGAGTGACAACTTTGTTCGGATCATTTTCCGTCACCAGCGTAGCATTAAAGCGTGGTGGAATTAGCAAAGCTAGCTAAGTAGCCAGCCGTCCGCTAGTTAGCTTGTTAACTCACCACGCTTTAATGCTACGCTGGTGACAGACAATAAGCCCATTTCGCTCCATCGCTAATAGTTTAGCTTTACCTTCTGCTAACGGCTGAATAGATTAGCAGAATGCTAAGCTATTAGCCACATTTCTCTCAATATTTGAAACTCTTCGGCGATATTGTGGCTTGCTCTGACTTGTGATCAGATGTCTTGTTCTCAGGACCTCCTCGGTGTGGACCTGACACCGATGTGCTTAAACTGTTCAATGACTCGACTTATTGATTCCTTCAGCTTCAGAGTGTCACCGATCGAACGGCTGCTGATTGAAAAGAGACCGTGAGAAATCATCAACACTCAGTGGCCAGTTTATTCGAGACACTTCAACACAACAGCACCACAAACTGCATCCTCCCAGATCACCATGCAGCGATGTCCACAGCTGTGAACATGATAACCATGAAGCTGTATGAACATGCGGACTCTCCTTTCACTTTAACACAATTCAGATTAAATTGTGTTAAGTTCACATGTGGGCCCATTCATCGCGTGTAAAACAGAATATTTAATGTCAAACTGTTCAAATATCTGCCAGCACGGCTGTAAAACATGTACTTCTGCATACGTGAGTGTGTTTAAATAGAGTCTGTCTCCTCCCTGATTCACTTTAACAGACAGATAACTCCACACAGCCCACATGCACTAAACCTACACCCACATGCACTAAACCTACACCCACATGCACTAAACCTACACCCACATGCACTAAACCTACACCCACACAGCCCACATGCACTAAACCTACACCCACATGCACTAAACCTACACCCACACAGCCCACATGCACTAAACCTACACCCACATGCACTAAACCTACACCCACACCCCCCACATGCACTAAACCTACACCCACATGCACTAAACCTACACCCACATGCACTAAACCTACACCCACACCCCCCACATGCACTAAACCTACACCCACATGCACTAAACCTACACCCACATGCACTAAACCTACACCCACACAGACCACATGCACTAAACCTACACCCACACAGACCACATGCACTAAACCTACACACACATGCACTAAACCTACACCCACACCCCCCACATGCACTAAACCTACACCCACATGCACTAAACCTACACCCACACAGCCCACATGCACTAAACCTACACCCAAATGCACTAAACCTACACCCACACCCCCCACATGCACTAAACCTACACCCACACAGCCCACATGCACTAAACCTACACACACATGCACTAAACCTACACCCACACAGCCCACATGCACTAAACCTACACCCACATGCACTAAACCTACACCCACATGCACTAAACCTACACCCACACAGCCCACATGCACTAAACCTACACCCACATGCACTAAACCTACACCCACACCCCCCACATGCACTAAACCTACACCCACATGCACTAAACCTACACCCACATGCACTAAACCTACACCCACACCCCCCACATGCACTAAACCTACACCCACATGCACTAAACCTACACCCACATGCACTAAACCTACACCCACACAGACCACATGCACTAAACCTACACCCACACAGACCACATGCACTAAACCTACACACACATGCACTAAACCTACACCCACACCCCCCACATGCACTAAACCTACACCCACATGCACTAAACCTACACCCACACAGCCCACATGCACTAAACCTACACCCACATGCACTAAACCTACACCCACACCCCCCACATGCACTAAACCTACACCCACACAGCCCACATGCACTAAACCTACACACACATGCACTAAACCTACACCCACACAGCCCACATGCACTAAACCTACACCCACATGCACTAAACCTACACCCACATGCACTAAACCTACACCCACACAGCCCACATGCACTAAACCTACACCCACATGCACTAAACCTACACCCACACCCCCCACATGCACTAAACCTACACCCACATGCACTAAACCTACACCCACATGCACTAAACCTACACCCACACCCCCCACATGCACTAAACCTACACCCACATGCACTAAACCTACACCCACATGCACTAAACCTACACCCACACAGACCACATGCACTAAACCTACACCCACACAGACCACATGCACTAAACCTACACACACATGCACTAAACCTACACCCACACCCCCCACATGCACTAAACCTACACCCACATGCACTAAACCTACACCCACACAGCCCACATGCACTAAACCTACACCCACATGCACTAAACCTACACCCACACCCCCCACATGCACTAAACCTACACCCACACAGCCCACATGCACTAAACCTACACACACATGCACTAAACCTACACCCACACAGCCCACATGCACTAAACCTACACCCACATGCACTAAACCTACACCCACACAGCCCACATGCACTAAACCTACACCCACATGCACTAAACCTACACCCACACCCCCCACATGCACTAAACCTACACCCACACCCCCCACATGCACTAAACCTACACCCACATGCACTAAACCTACACCCACATGCACTAAACCTACACCCACACAGACCACATGCACTAAACCTACACCCACACCCCCCACATGCACTAAACCTACACCCACACCCCCCACATGCGCTAAACCTACACCCACACAGCCCTCATGCACTAAACCTACACCCACACACCCCACATGCACTAAACCTACACCCACACACCCCACATGCACTAAACCTACACCCACACCCCCCACATGCACTAAACCTACACCCACACCCCCCACATGCACTAAACCTACACCCACACCCCCCACATGCACTAAACCTACACCCACACACCCCACATGCACTAAACCTACACCCACACACCCCACATGCACTAAACCTACACCCACACACCCCTTTACATGACCTCTGTTAACCCAGTGTGTGTGTGTGTGTGTGTGAGTGTGTGTGTGTGTGTGTGTGTGTGTGTGTGTGTGTGTGTGTGTGTGTGTGTGAGAGCGTGTGTGTGTGTGTGTGTGTGTGTGTGTGTGAGAGCGTGTGTGTGTGTGTGAGAGAGAGTGTGTGTGTGTGTGTGTGTGAGAGCGTGTGTGTGTGTGAGAGAGAGTGTGTGTGTGTGTGTGTGAGAGCGTGTGTGTGTGTGAGAGAGTGTGTGTGTGTGTGTGTGTGTGTGTGTGTGTGTGTGTGTGTGTGTGTGTGTGTGTGTGTGAGAGCGTGTGTGTGTGTGAGAGAGAGTGTGTGTGTGTGTGTGTGTGTGTGTGTGTGTGTGTGTGTGAGAGCGTGTGTGTGTGTGAGAGAGAGTGTGTGTGTGTGTGTGTGTGTGTGTGTGTGTGTGTGTGTGTGTGTGTGTGTGTGTGAGAGAGAGTGTGTGTGTGAGAGAGAGTGTGTGTGTGTGTGTGTGTGTGTGTGTGTGTGTGTGAGAGCGTGTGTGTGTGTGAGAGAGTGTGTGTGTGTGTGTGTGTGTGTGTGTGTGTGTGTGTGTGAGAGCGTGTGTGTGTGTGAGAGAGTGTGTGTGTGTGTGTGTGTGTGTGTGTGAGAGCGTGTGTGTGTGTGAGAGAGTGTGTGTGTGTGTGTGTGTGTGTGTGTGAGAGCGTGTGTGTGTGTGAGAGAGAGTGTGTGTGTGTGTGTGTGTGTGTGCGTGGTTCGTTAAGCAGGCGATCGGACTGATTGATTGGTTTGGATAATAACACGGCTGCTGTCCGGTTCCAGTCCATCAACCTGAGGACTAACACAGCATGACGTGTCGGACGAGACACGGCTGTTAGGAGCACGAATACATCCATCAGCAGCACAACGCCATGCAGGAATACTACCATAAGTACTGTGAAAACTACATATGAATACTACTATAAAAACAAGACATAAATACTACCATAAGTACTGTGAAAACTACATATGAATACTTCCATAAGTACTGTGAAAACTACATATGAATACTACCATAAGTACTGTGAAAACTACATATGAATACGACTATAAAAACAAGACATAAATACTACCATAAGTACTGTGAAAACTACATATGAATACTACTATAAAAACAAGACATAAATACTACCATAAGTACTGTGAAAACTACATATGAATACTACTATAAAAACAAGACATAAATACTACCATAAGTACTGTGAAAACTACATATAAATACTACCATAAGTACTGTGAAAACTACATATAAATACTACTATAAAAACAAGACATAAATACTACCATAAGAACTACATACAAATACTAGGAAAAATACATATAAATACTACTATAAAAACAATACTATAAAACTATGTATAAATACTTCTCTAAAAAGTAGTATTTTACTGTGATAAAAAACTACATATAAATACTATGATAAAAAACTACATATAAATACTATGATAAAAAACTACATATAAATACTATGATTAAAAAATACATTAAATACTACTATAAAAACTACATATAAATACTATGATAAAAAACTACATATAAATACTGTGATAAAAAACTACATATAAATACTATGATAGAAACTACATATAAATACTATGATAAAAAAAACTACATATAAATACTGTGATAAAAAAACTACATATAAATACTATGATAGAAACTACATATAAATACTATGATAAAAAACTACATATAAATACTGTGATAAAAAACTACATATAAATACTATGATAGAAACTACATATAAATACTATGATAGAAACTACATATAAATACTATGATATAAACTACATATAAATACTATGATAGAAACTAGATATAAATACTATGATAGAAACTACATATAAATACTATGATAGAAACTAGATATAAATATACGATAAAATGATAACTTTCTGTTGGTCGTACTGTATTGTTGTAGTAAATACTTCTACGATGTCTTTCCTGTGGTATCCAAATAATACTCCGATTGCATGACAGTTTAAAGGAGTACCACCAAAAGAACTACACCTTTCTTTTTCTTTTTTTGAAAACTTTCAACAGCCAGAAGCTGTTATTTGCGTATATTCTCATCTTTCCAACGGTCCTTGAACACATCATGCGTGGTGAACGCCCACCGTGTTGTCTTCAGACTCACGAGGGAGAAAGTCAAACTAAAAGCATCAGAATCGATACATCACCGCCTACATTGCCCACAATGCAACGCAACCCCCGGCAGCAGTGTGTGTTGTATGCCAGCTTGTGTTTAACACTGACCTCCACGTTGTTTTCACTTAAACGCTTCAACAGACGCTGACTCAGATGACATCACATGAGGCGTGAAGGTCGATATGCTACAACATACGAATTCATCTTGTAAAGATGGACAGCGGGTACATTTCATTAGTTTAGTTTAGTTTAGTTTAGTTTATTTTATTTTATTTTAGTTTAGTTTAGTTTAGTTTAGTTTAGTTTAGTTTAGTTTATTTTAGTTTAGTTTAGTTTAGTTTATTTTAGTTTAGTTTAGTTTAGTTTATTTTATTTTAGTTTAGTTTAGTTTAGTTTATTTTAGTTTAGTTTAGTTTAGTTTAGTTTAGTTTAGTTTATTTTAGTTTAGTTTAGTTTAGTTGAGTTTAGTTTAGTTTATTTTAGTTTAGTTTAGTTTAGTTTAGTTTATTATTCTTTTTTTTTTTCTTTTTTTTTCATAAAATCATAATAAGTAAAATAGAAATACAGAAACCCAGCAGTATATTAGTATTCAAATAATTGACTGAAGTAAAAGTAGTGATACCACAGAATACTCAATTAAAGTACTGCATTCTAAATGTTAAACTAAATTAAAATGAAATAGTAGTATCACCAAAGGTAAAGGTATTTGTCCTCATTATATTACAGGATATTGATGAATTAACATGTAAACAGAACTTCATTGAGGTGGAATCATTTTAAATCATTTCAGGTATTTAAATCTAAAACATGGCGTCACATTTTATTTGTATTTTATTTTGTAAAGATAAGCAGTAAAAAGTACAATATTTCCCTCTGAAATGGAGGAAAAGTATAAAGTACAATAAGAAATACTCGAGTAAAGTACAGTTGTACTTGAGTACATGAGGAACTGAGTAAATATCAGAATCATTAAACATTAAAACCTTAAAGTATTATTATCTCACCACGAGGTGCATTCAGGCTCTTCTGGAGCTCTCGGCCGCCTCACATGGTCTTCCTCACGTTGTCTTTGAACTGAATCATGTGATTGATGCTATGCTACTATACTGCCATACTATATATACTGTACTATGCTACTATACTACTATACTATATATACTGTACTATGCTACTATACTACCATACTATATATACTGTACTATGCTACTATACTGCCATACTATATATACTGTACTATGCTACTATACTACTATACTATATATACTGTACTATGCTACTATACTGCCATACTATATATACTGTACTATGCTACTATACTACTATACTATATATACTGTACTATGCTACTATACTACCATACTATATATACTATACTACTGTACTACTATACTATACTACTATACTACTGTACTACTATACTATACTACTATACTATACTATAATACTACTATACTTTTATTGAATACTATGTGATGACTTATCACAGTACTCTATTATATCACATATATCCATTTATTAGAACAGTATCTATATAATGTTTATGTTGTGATTATAATGTAATCTCTATAATTCATTCATTCATTCATTGTTAATTCTCTCATATGTATCTTATTTGCAGTTATGTATTTATTATTAAACCATTAAAAACGACAATAATAATAATAATAACAACATTGTAATATTAATGTATTTAAATCTGATTATTTAATGAACATTTCTGTTATAATAACAATAATGTTTTTGGGGCCCTATACATGTATACATATATATATATATATATATATATATATATATGCATATATATATGCATATATATATGCATATATATATGCATATATATATATATATATATATGCATATATATATATATATATATATATATATATATATATATATATATATATATATACATTATATATACATTAATATGTTAATCTTAATTTGTGTCATCACTAATATTATTTTCCTCGCATCAGACTACCCCCCCCCCCCCTTTGGAGGCATTACATCATCTATTCTAAACAGCTGTTCTCTCTGCAGCACTTTTATTATTTCAGATTCACGAGCTCACTAAATAAATCTGAATAAAAACACGTGACTGAACTAAACAATATTATCAGTATTTAAAAACGTGCTTTTAGTAACAAAAAGCCGACGTTTAGATTATGATTCCTTCAGTTAATAAATATTTAATATAACTCGGAGGCTCGTCACGTTCGTTCGTGTTTATGTGTAGAAAGCAGCGTTTAGACCTCAAATATGTCTTTATGTTTTATTATATTTAATGTAGCTATACACCTTATTTCATCTTCAGTTCAGAGACCTTTTTAATCTTTTATTATTTTATTATTTTACCACCGCCGTCTTTTTTATTCTTCATCTTTTTTATTATTAAATAGATTTTCCGCCACTGGTCTGTGCATCTTATTACTATTATTATTTATTAGTATTATTATTATTTTAATTATTATTATTATTTTAATTATTATATCCACTTCTTTGACTGAAACCGGGACAATCCCTTCACACGCACATTAAACGGGAGCGCGCACAGCATTTTTCTTTCGTTCACGCCTCCCAGCAGGCACGCTCATTCACCCCCCCCCCCACACACACACACACACACACGCACACGCACACACACGCACACACACACACACACACACGCACACACACACACACGCACACACACACACACACACACGGTTGCCTGCAGTGCATCGGTGCCAGAAGCAGCGTGTTGTAGCTTCCTGCAGACACACCCACCTCCAACACACGCGAGGCCATTTTTCGCGCGTAAAAACCCCCAAAAATTCCAACAATAAAAACTACAACGCAGAATCAAACACTGCTGCACCAGAATGAGTCCAACGCACCAGTACCGCACAGTACCGCACAGTACCGCACAGTAACGCACAGTACCGCACAGTACCGCACAGTACCGCACAGTAACGCACAGTACCGCACAGTACCGCACAGTACCGCACAGTAACGCACAGTACCGCACAGTACCGCACAGTACCGCACAGTACCGCACGTTTGCAGAGTATTTCAGAGTGAAGTTTCTCTCTGCAGCTTTTTTCACATAATTTTCATCTTTTCTCAGATTTGTTTGGGTGTGAAATGTGAAATGTTCCGCAGCAGCGCGCCAAACCTGCGCTCGCAGCAGCCAATCACAGCGCACAACTCCAACCACGCAACGAAACAACGCGGAGATTCAGCCGGAGCACCGCGCGAGCCGCACGAGGCTGTTTGAACTGAAGACTAAATATTTGAGCAGAATAATTCAGAAGCTCGTTTGGTTTCGTTTCTTTTTTCTCGATTCTTTTTTTTGTGAACAAAAAAACATGCACACGCGCCACGCACGCGTTTTATTGGTGATCAGATTGTTCTGCTGTCACCGTGACTTCCGCTTCTTCCTCCTGAACCAGAACACAGAACCTCTCACTAACAATAGCACCGGGAGAATTCTGCGCCCTGAATAATTCAGCATCTCTCTCATCACACGCACGCACGCACACACACACACACGCACACGCACGCAGAGCCCTCCTCCACAGCGTCGTTATGCAACAACACAGAACAACAAGCATCTCCATGTTCCTCTGGTGTCTGCAGCTTCTGTTCCAGCTATTAGACGGGTCCTCCGCTGCAGGTTTCACTCACAACATTTATTTTATTATAAAACCAAATAGAAAAGAATCGTGCAGGTTTTATTCTCCGTCGTGCACGACGGGTGTGCACGGTTGCTTTTTTACGCGCATGCACACTGAACGTTAATCCGCTTTTTTCAACCGAGTTTTCGTTTTGTTTCGTTTTTATTTGAAATCCGAAACAATGAAAGATATTAAGAGTTTATCCCGCGCGCTGCGGCGGGAAGAACGGATCCTGCTCAACCGACCAACCGGAGAAATGACGGAGCTCCGGTTCATTAACGTGTGGTTTCCGTTATCAGACACTGAAGCGGCCTCCTCTCGCTGAACACAATCAGAGAAATGAACCAGAACTACTCAAATTCATCTTCACACGACATCTGCAAAATAAACGAATTTCTGCAGAAGAAAAATGAATAAATTCAACAAATGTCTCCAGTTTGGGGCAACCGAGGCGCAGAGAGGGGGGGGGCATCCCCCTTGTTAGCACACACACATGCACACGCACTCATGTCACACACGCGCACACACACACACTCCACATGTGAAGTGTAGCCCGTTAAAATGAGCGCAGCTGCATTACGAGCCATGAGGCAAACATCACATTAAATATGATTTAAATGTGTTTATTAATATTATTAACAACGAATGTAAGTGCGCAAAGCTAAAGCGTTTCTTTATTTCCTCTTCTTTTACATTTAGAAATAAATCTCGTAATTAGAAGCGACTTCAAAGATTTATTTTACCTTAAATTATGAGTATGAATATGAAAGCTTCGCGTCTCTATCAGAGCTGTTATGAACAGGAATAAGGGTCCTCGCGCTGCACACACACACGGAGCCAACACAACGAGCGGCTCGTGAGTTTCTTTTAGTTCCGGTCACTCACCGATGTGTAGCGCGAGGAAGAGTGCGAGGCATTTGGAGGACCAGGTTACTCCCATCCTCTGCGTCCTCCTCTCACCATCAGAGCCCACAGTCACAAAGTTAAAGAGGAGGAGCCCGCATGACCCGCATAACCCGCAACAAAATGTAAAACACCCGCAAAAACAGCGGCTACATCCAACTCTCTCTTCTTCTTCTTCTTCTTCTTCTTCTGCTCTTTCCC
Source organism: Lycodopsis pacificus (assembly GCA_028022725.1). Classification (NCBI taxonomy): domain Eukaryota; kingdom Metazoa; phylum Chordata; class Actinopteri; order Perciformes; family Zoarcidae; genus Lycodopsis; species Lycodopsis pacificus. Next base: position 21,965,276 of record CM051704.1, on the reverse strand, counting down.
TTCTCTGAGAGTCTGTTCTTCTTCTCTGCTCTCCGTCGAGCTGCGCTCTGCGCTTCCTGCCTGGTTTTACGCGTCTGGAGAGGAAAGAGAAGAAGAAGAGAGAGAGAGAGAGAGAGAGAGAGAGAGACAGACCCTCCTCTCCTCCCTCCTCTCCTCCCTCCTCTCCTCCCTCCTTTTTTAAATCATGTCCTCCATTCATTTCATTTATTTTACGTCTCACGAACAGGCCGAGTCTTCATGGCGGATACATATTACAGATGAATCGGCGTCATTTATAATCATTTTCATTTGAATTCAATTTAAACCGTTTTTTAGAAAACAATATAATTGACAGAAAACATTGACTTTGATCTCCAATGACCTCATGAACGACCTGCTCATCTCTGGTCGTGGACGTTTGTATTTCCTGCTCTGACTCAAAGGCCACTTCCTCGCTTTGCTTCCAGAGCTTCCTGCTTCATGAAGAACACAGAAGCATCTTCGTGCTGTCATGGGAATGGAAAGTTGTAAAAGATGAACTGAGAGAGAAAGACAGAGACATGACGCAGCAGATCCCTCAGAGAGAGTTCATCATGCAGCAGGCCTGAAGGTCTGGACCAGCAGGCCTGAAGGTCTGGACCAGCAGGCCTGAAGGTCTGGACCAGCAGGCCTGAAGGTCTGGACCATCAGGCCTGAAGGTCTGGACCAGCAGGCCTGAAGGTCTGGACCTGCTTCATGTCCTGATTGGAAGCAGATCAATGGAGGAGCTCAAGACTCTGTTCATTGACAGACTCTTCTCCCGATCAATCATAGAAATCTTCCATAACAATGCTCAGAAACACATGAAACATAATGAAGAAGACTTTATGTTGTGATCGAAAGCTCCACAACAGCTATGGACTCAATGGACTGTATATGTATACACATATACACATTTATTTTATATATATAAAATAAATATAGTTGAAATATGTTTATATATAATGTAATATAATGCATGTATGTATGTATATATATGTATATATATACATATATATATATATGTATATATATATATATATATACATATATATATATATGTATATATATATATATGTATATATATATATATATACATATATATATATATGTATATATATATATATATACATATATATATATATACATATATATATATATACATATATATATATATATATATATATGTATATATATATATATATACATATATATATATATGTATATATATATATATATACATATATATATATATACATATATATATATATATATATATATATATATATATGTATATATATATATATATGTATATATATATATATATATATATATATATGTATATATTATTTTTATTTTAATCCTCATGCTTTCATCTACAGATTGAATGATTTAAAAACTTTTTAAACACGTTTTTAATGTTTTTTATTGTTCATAGTCTCAGTTTAATATTCAGCTTCAGTAATAAACTCAATTCACACATTTCTGACAAACGAAACGTCATCCAGCGACAAATGTTTATCTTTATGTTTTATGAAATCACATTCGTTTATGTAATTATATTCATTATGATGAGCAGAGAGATGTGAAGTGAACGGTGTCAGTGATAGAAATGAGCATATCTTAAAAGCATGTTTCAGAGATGACGTCAGTGTTCAACAGCACATGAATATGAATGCTCTCTGATTACAGGACGCTCAGGAAACTGAAGACTCGACCAATCACAGCGAGGCTCCTTCAGTCACCTGACCGCTGCAGTGAATCACCTGTCTGATAAACATGTTTATGAATATGAATTATGTGTTCAAACAAATCACAACTAACAGCTGATGTTCACGGTGGCGCCCCCTGGTGGATCAGTGCACTCACTTGGTCTCACACAAGGACCAGCATGCACTTCGGTTTTCTTGTTCTTCACAAGTTTTTCTTCACTGGATTAATAAAACTATTATTTTAATAAATCAGA
>CM051704.1:21913313-21930813 GCA_028022725.1 Lycodopsis pacificus | reverse complement strand
TGTGTGAGTGTGTGTGTGTGAGTGTGTGTGTGTGAGTGTGTGTGTGTGTGTGTGAGTGTGTGAGTGTGTGTGTGTGAGTGTGTGTGTGTGTGAGTGTGTGAGTGTGTGTGTGTGAGTGTGAGTGTGTGAGTGTGTGTGTGTGAGTGTGTGTGTGTGTGAGTGTGTGTGTGTGTGTGTGAGTGTGTGAGTGTGAGTGTGTGTGTGTGTGTGTGTGAGTGTGTGAGTGTGTGAGTGTGAGTGTGTGTGTGTGTGTGTGTGGTGCAAAATGAAATGGCGGCTCCTGCAGTCTGTTCATATGTCAACAGTACACACAGACCTGTTTCTGCTTCCCTTTCACATTCTTCAGGAGGTTTAAAGTCTGAGAGAGAAGTGTAAAAGTACACAACACAAGTACTCTGATCTTTGAGCTATATATACTTATATGTATATACTTATATATATATATACTTATATATATATATATACTTATATATATATATATATAAGTATATATATATATACACACACACACACACACATATACTACACACACACACACACACACACATATACTACACGCACACACACACACAGTCGCATCACTGCTGACTCAAGTTAACTTCCTTTAACATTCATATTCTTTCTGTTTTATATACTTATCGTATGAAATACATTTATCAGGAACTACTTCACTTTTCACTCTACTTTTAGTTTTAAGTTAAAGTACAAGCAGTTTATATTTACACATAAATATCTAACACGGGATCTACTTCTTTAACAGAACATTTTACAGTTTATTTAGATGTGAATATAAAACATATAATTATCTTTTTATGAGTAATCCTTTCACTAAACATCAAACAGGAAGTAGATTATGTTTGTAATCCCTTCCTTGAGGTTATGACGTGTTGGTTGTATTCTGATAAAAAGCGCTCGTGACCTCATTATTGAGGAGAAACTAACTTTCCTAACACCTCCCTGAAACAGGAGCAGCCCCCCCCCTCAATGCTGACGGTTGGCGTCCTCTCTTCCCTCCCAAAACCTCGCGATATCTCACGCGCTTCCCTCCTCTCTAAATCTCGCGATATCTACTCGTCCCTGCCTCCTCGGAGCGGCGGATGGTTCCTTATCTCTGTCTCACCGTGTCGCGTGTTTCTCCGCACATTAAACAGCTGAGGACAGAAAGAGTTCATCCGTCTTCAGTCTGGAGAGAAACCTCCGCGGAGAGAAACGCGTCACGACGTTTCACTCGTCCTAACGTCACTTCATCCTCCGCGAGAGAGACGGGCTGCGTAAAGTGCTGACAGAGGCAACAAAGTATCACTTTGTGTCACTTTATTCATTCACCGTGAAGGTGATGATCCTCCATCAGCTACCGGGGCCGCACCGGGAAGAAGAAGTAATCCGGTGTGTGCGCGTTAAAAGAGGGGGAGAGGGGGGGGGGAGGAAGAGAGAGAGAGACAGACAGAAAGAGAGAGAGGGAAAGAGACAGACAGACAGAGAGATAAAAAGAGAGAGAGAGATAAAGAAAGAAAGAGACAGAGGAAGAGAGAGATAAAGAAAGAGAGAGACAGACAGAGAGAGATAAAAAGAGAGCGAGAGAGAGAGACAGAAAGAGAGAGAGAGAGAGATGCTTGGTGGCCACGTCCCCTTGGAGACAGACACGTGATGAGCTTTACTTATCAGGTTTAGAGAGAGAGAGAGAGAGAGAGAGAAGGAAGGATGAGAGAGGACACACTTCCAGGAGGAATGAGGAATTAAAAATAAAATTAAAAACTCTTTTTCCTCTCGACGCGTCCTTTTTCCTCGAGCCTTTTTATTTGTATTTTTCTCTCCTCCGAGAGAGGAGAGAGGAAGAGAGAGGACGGGAGGAGGAGGGAGGAGGAGGAGGAGGCGGAGGAGGAGGAGAAGCCGGAGTAAAGTTTGTCCAAGTTTGCACATCCCTTCGGAAACGCCATTTTGATTCCTCTGCGGAGCAAGTTTGCAGCCTCCCTCTCTCTCTGTCTCCCCTTCTTCTTTTTTCCCTCTTCCTCACCCCCCCTTTTGATCCTCCACCATCACCACCCTTCATCATCATCATCCTCATCATCATCGCCCCCCCACCACCATCATCCTCGCCACGATGTCTCGGCGCAAGCAGCCCAACCCCAACAAAGTGAAGCGTAAGTCGGCTCTTCTTCTGTATTCTCACCGCGTGCGTATGTTGGGGTTGTTTTCTGCGCTCTGTGCGCGCGCGTAACTCGATGTCGGAGGTGTGAAGTGAAGTTTGGAGTGTTTGTGTCTGTTTAAAGTAAAGTTTAGAGCTGAGAAGTGGACTCGAGGAAGGAGGGAGGAAGGGGGGGAGAGCAGTTTTTCTCTCCTCTCTCCGTGTCGCTTCCTAGTTTGATGCGCATCCAAGCGGTGGAATTCACGCGCGGCTCTCTTCCTCATTCTGCTCGGTTAGCGACAAACAACTCGCTTTATCGGCACTTTTTGTTGCTTTGGTGCAACTTTGTGCATGTTGTAGTTGCTGTTATGAGGTGTTTTTTGTTGTTTTTTTGTTGCTGCTGCCCTCGCGGGGGAGGGTGGCGAGGAGTGTGTGTTGTATGTGTGGGGGGGGGGGGGTGGGTTCAAAGTCTACTCGCCGCCCCGGAGTCGAGCATCATATCTCGGGTGCACTTTGGTCGGAGCCTCGCTGGCTGTTAGTGGCCATGTGTAAAGCTACCAGACACCAGCGAGACAAGCTGGCGGCAAGCAGCCGGGCCGCTTCCGGTGCGGGATTGCAAAGTAAAACCTACCTGTTGCTGATGGGACCAGAGTTAGGGGGTGAAGTGTAACATGTAGAAGCAATGCTGTTTGATGCAGAACGTGTTTGCGTCTCGTGAGATGTGTGTCCTTGTGATGAGACGACTTAAAAACTGTTTTGAAATTGTTTGTTTTTGCAGTACAAAGTTGCAAAGAGTGCAAATAAATGAAATGTACAATCAATAAGGTGCAAAGAGCAAACGAGGTGAATGATGATTTTTCTCATCATCACAACATTTGAACACACACTTTTGTAAAATGTTTGTTTGTTCATCTAGAATGTAAACATAGAAATTATAATATAAATAGGAATTTAGTATGTTAGAATAATTTAATTGAATGCAATGTAGTCTATAACAACACTACATCTGGAAATATGTACACTAGAATATATAAGAACAGTGTAAATAATGATGCTGAAAATCTAAAGAATCGTACCACAAATGTTATAAAGTCACACTGAAATTTGATTTGCTTACTTTGGTATATAATTATGCACCTTACTGAAATGTGTTTGTCAATTTAAGCCTAAAAAGACCAAAATATTGTAGTTAAATAAGTATAATCTTGCATTTTACTAAAGTTTTACTTTGAAGGGTCGCGTCGTCCCTCTTCCGGTCCTAGCCTAGCTAATGGCTGCTAGCTTGACGCCGCTGCCGTGACCTTGCCCGGACACATTTAGCCCCTAACGGACGTTCATTCGTTCACTAACTGCGGCAACGCGGCGACGAGGTCGTCCAACATCGCCCAGTTGCGCGATACGTGTCAACTTTTAGTTGTTTAATTGGTGTTTCGGTGACTTTTTTCACCACCTCTCAACCGTCTCCGGTTACGAGCAACAGCAGCATCGACGTGACGCCTGTTGCATCCTCCCTCCGCCTCCCCTCCTCCGCCTTCCCTCCCTCCTCGCCTCTCTTCTCTTTCGACATCATCCGCCGCTTTAACTTCCATTTTACAAACACACGCTGACGGTTTATTCACACACGCGAGGCCTCAAACCGGCGGATTTTCACTTCTCCACTCATCTTTTTTAACGGCTCAGAGGTGGCGTCGTTTTTGGTGCCCGTGTTGGATGAAGCCGTAGTTTTTAGTGAGTCACAGAGGGTTCATCAGTCCTGCGGGTGAATGATTGACGGTTCTGAGAGAAGAAGAGTGGTTCCTCGTCTCTGTCTCGAGGTGAACCGGTTAGATAACGCTGCTAACGGCTACTAGATGGACGTTAACCCCGGAAACACACCTCACGTTCACCACATTTACCACATTTACCCATCAGTCCTGCCTTGTGCTGGAATGTGACCAAACACTTCTACTAAAGTGTACTAAGTACTGGAGTTTAAATTCGAAGTACTTGTAGTAATCATAGTTGGTTTTAAAATGTTTTCTACTGTGAAAATCTAAACTAATATAAAAAAATAAAAAAAACTCATTCAACAACTAGCAAACCTCGTTACAAACGCGTCTGTTATCAACGTTGTTGTCGCTGCCGCATTGCATTGTGGGATATTTGTAGTGTCCAGTTTCCCGTCTATTGGTTTCATAAAGTAAAGTATTAAATACCGTGTTTGTGAAGTTTTAACTTGTAAACTTTGAAACCACGTAAATCCAGATGTGTTGACGTTGAATGCTAGCTAACGTTCAGAGCATCTTTAGCATCTCTTATAGTACTTGAACTGGGACGTGAGCGATGTTGTGACTTTCATCATTTCCTTGATGCCTCTTGGCATGTAGGGCAGCAGCAACAGTCTTCCTCCTGCCTGTGCCGGGCGAGTGGCTGGGTGTTGCCCATGAGAGGTTCAGGCTCTGCATCTCCTCCTCCTCAGTTCTTCTCCGTGTGTTTCTTTCTCTTTTCCCTTCTGGTGTCCAATGTAAGGCTGTTCTTGTGATATCAGCAGGATCTTTTCTCCACACATGTCCTATCCATCCCCGTCTGCTCCTCATGAGGACGGTGTCCATGCTTTCGTGTTGGCATTGGTCCGACAGGTCTTCATTTGAGATGGTGTTTGGCAGAAGATGAGCAGTATTCTCCTTAAACTCTGGTGTGGAAGGTTGATAGTCTGTTGAGGTCTTCTTGTGTCATTCTCCAGCGTTCAGAACCGTACAACAGGTTTCATATTGATATCATGTATTATTATAGTAGAACAACAGGGTGGGTGAAACACAGCTCTGATACGTTGAAGCTTGGTGTTGATGTGCGCTCTAAAGCCTTCCTGGCCTGATTGAGACGTTCTTGATGTCTTCGTGTCTGACAGCGCTGCCCAAATATGTGAACTCGTCCGTTTTAGGGAGATCTTCTCCGTTACCCTGAATTGGTGAGGGGTTGACTTTAATACACTTTAAATCACGCGTTCCTCCTATATTATGTATTCATAGTGTATTTATTCGTAATGGTGACGTCATTGTAACTTTATATCGCTGCCAGATTATTTAGAGTTTCTTTTTGTGCTCTAAACAACATATTGTTACATTTTTAGCACAAGTAGCAGCTTTTCTGGACATTAAACGTCTTCGTAGTGACTGTAAACACAACTTTAACCTAAACAGGATATCTGTGTAATGTTTGTAGTACTTTTATGTTGTCACAGTTATATAATGTACAGTACTAAATACCACAATAGAGGATTTATACTGACTTAATGCTCCACAGAGGAGCTTTATGGTACCTTTCATCCTGTAGTACTATTACTCTGTCCTGTAGCACTAATACTCTAGTATCCTGATAGTACTCCTGTAGCACTAATACTCTAGTATCCTGATAGTACTAATACTCTAGTATCCTGATAGTACTAATACTCTAGTATCCTGATAGTACTAATACTCTAGTATCCTGATCGTACTCCTGTAGTACTAATACTCTAGTATCCTGATAGTACTCCTGTAGTACTAATACTCTAGTATCCTGATAGTACTCCTGGAGTACCAATACTCTAGTATCCTGATAGTACTCCTGGAGTACCAATACTCTAGTATCCTGATAGTACTCCTGTAGTACTAATACTCTAGTATCCTGATAGTACTCCTGGAGTACTAATACTCAAGTATCCTGATAGTACTCCTGTAGTACTAATACTCTAGTATCCTGATAGTACTCCTGGAGTACTATCAGGATACTAATACTCTAGTATCCTGATAGTACTCCTGGAGTACTAATACTCAAGTATCCTGATAGTACTCCTGGAGTACTAATACTCTAGTATCCTGATAGTACTCCTGTAGTACTAATACTCTAGTATCCTGGTAGTACTCCTGTAGTACTAATACTCTAGTATCCTTGTAGTACTCCTGTAGTACTAATACTCTAGTATCCTGATAGTACTCCTGTAGTACTAATACTCTAGTATCCTCATAGTACTCCTGTAGTACTAATACTCTAGTATCCTGAGAGTACTCCTGTACTACTAATACTCTAGTATCCTGATAGTACTCCTGTACTACTAATACTCTAGTATCCTGATAGTACTCCTGTAGCACTAATACTCTAGTATCCTGATAGTACTCCTGGAGTACTAATACTCTAGTATCCTGTAGTACTCCTGTAGTACTAATACTCTAGTATCCTGATAGTACTCCTGTAGCACTAATACTCTAGTATCCTGATAGTACTCCTGGAGTACTAATACTCTAGTATCCTGTAGTACTCCTGTAGTACTAATACTCTAGTATCCTGTAGTACTCCTGTAGTACTAATACTCTAGTATCCTGATAGTACTCCTGTAGTACTAGTACTCTAGTATCCTGATAATACTCCTGTAGTACTAATACTCTAGTATCCTGTAGTACTAATACTCTAGTATCCTGATAGTACTCCTGTAGTACTAGTACTCTAGTATCCTGATAGTACTCCTGTAGTACTAGTACTCTAGTATCCTGATAGTACTCCTGTAGTACTAGTACTCTAGTATCCTGATAATACTCCTGTAGTACTAATACTCTAGTATCCTGTAGTACTAATACTCTAGTATCCTGATAGTACTCCTGTAGTACTAGTACTCTAGTATCCTGATAGTACTCCTGTAGTACTAGTACTCTAGTATCCTGATAGTACTCCTGTAGTACTAGTACTCTAGTATCCTGATAGTACTCCTGTAGTACTAGTACTCTAGTATCCTGATAGTACTCCTGTAGTACGTCTCTGTAGAGGATGAACCAGATCTTCTTGCTGCTTCTGGTCCTCTCTTCCTCTTAGGGGGTAGGAGGTAGGGGGTAGGAGGTAGGAGGAGAGCAGTTAGCATTCCATTACGAAATTCAACACTGAGGCGGAGCTGCAGCCGTCGGCGACAGACCTCGTCTCTCCAGCTGAGGGGGAGTTCGAACCCGCTCATCCACTCGGGTTTAAATGGAGATGATGGGGGAGGAAAGGGGGAGGGGCTATTAATCAAAACATCAAAGTGATGTCTGACGGAGTCCTCCAGTGAGTTTAGGTGCTAAAAAGTCAAACTTTGTGTCGTGGCAACAGGAAAGGATGGTGTGTGTGTGTGTGTGTGTGTGTGTGTGTGTGTGTGTGTGTGTGTGAGAGACCCCCCCCCACAGTTTGTAACACTGGTTCAGTCACAGAAACACAACAGAAGTGTTCACTTGGGTTTCCTGTGAAAGCTTCTTCTTCTTCTTCTTCTTCTTCTTCTTCTTCTTCTTCTTCTTCTTCTTCTTCTTCTTCTTCTTCTTCTTCTTCTTCTTCTTCTTCTTCTTCGGTGAACACTTTAAAATGCTGACAGCCAATGATGTCAGCTCACACACACACACAGCCTGCAGTCAGTCATGTAAAGACATGACTCAGCATGAAGTGAAGAGATAAAAGCCGACTGTGCTTTAACTTCTCTGTTGATTTAAAGAGTCGTCTGATCGGCTCCTGTTTAAAGTTTTCAGATGTTTTGATGCTTCTGATAATTAATTATCTCATTAATCACTGAAAACATCAAGAATTATATGAATATTATATATCGAATATTTACATAAAAATGTCTCTTTAAATATCAGAAGCTTGTAAAACTACAAGAGGAGAAATATATATATTTATTTAATTTTATTACATTTTACTTATTATTTTTAATGATTTTGTGTACTTGTGTGTTTTATTTCGAGTATTAGATTAAATTGAGAATAATAAAGATTCATTAGAATCATTAGTCCCACTATTTCTGTAATTAATGCCGTGTGTGTGTGTGTGTGTGTGTGTGTGTGTGGTTAAGGTTAATGGGGAGTTTCAGTGGGACGTTTGTGTCCTCAGAGACTGAAGTGAAGCAGCTAATTAAAAGCTCTGTGTCGTCCTCTGAGACTGTTGCTGTCTCCACATTAACCTCCATTAAACACACACACACACACACACACACACACACACACACACACACACACACACACACTCTCTCCATTGATCTCCACAGTTTCAGTCACATGACGAGTGTTTAACCGACGACTTTACACTAAAACCTGTCGACCGTCTTTTCATGTTTTCATCCTGGTTCTTCAGCCTCTGAGGGATTCAAATGAATTAATATGTAAAGAAACATGTAAATACATTAATATGTAACGAAACATGTAAATACATTAATATGTAACGAAACATGTAAATACATTAATTAATATGTAAAGAAACATGTAAATACATTAATTAATACGTAAAGAAACATGTAAATACATTAATTAATATGTAACGAAACATGTAAATACATTAATTAATATGTAACGAAACATGTAAATACATTAATTAATATGTAAAGAAACATGTAAATACATTAATATGTAAAGAAACATGTAAATACATTAATTAATATGTAACGAAACATGTAAATACATTAATTAATATGTAACGAAACATGTAAATACATTAATTAATATGTAACGAAACATGTAAATACATTAATTAATATGTAACGAAACATGTAAATACATTAATTAATATGTAAAGAAACATGTAAATACATTAATTAATATGTAAAGAAACATGTAAATACATTAATTAATATGTAAAGAAACATGTAAATACATTAATTAATACGTAAAGAAACAAAAGTAACTTCATGGACTTTACAATATAACTTTTAAATACGACATGCCGATGAGGATGAGGATGATGATGATGACGGTAAAGAAGTAGTTCTAGCAGCAGTCAGACGTCCTCATGGTTTGAAACACCAGCCAGTGATGAAGATCTAACAGGTCTGATCTGGTGGGGGAGGAGGAGGAGGAGGATGATGATGATGATGATGATGAAGGGTGGAGGAGGAGGAGGAGGAGGAGGAGGACGGGTGGGGGAGGAGGAGGATGATGATGATGAAGGGTGGTGGGGGAGGAGGAGGAGGAGGAGGACGGGTGGGGGAGGAGGATGATGATGATGAAGGGTGGTGGGGGAGGAGGAGGAGGACGATGATGATGATGATGAAGGGTGGGGGAGGAGGATGATGATGAAGGGTGGGGGAGGAGGATGATGATGAAGGGTGGGGGAGGAGGAGGAGGATGATGATGAAGGGTGGGGGAGGGGTGGGATTCAGACGTTCACACCTCGGGCTGGACCAAATGGTGTGAACGTGTCTCGGTGTGTTCAAAGACAAACTGGTAGAACAGCGTTTGGTGAGGAAGATGAGGCCGTTCCTCAGTGAGTCAGGCTGGTGGTTTGGTCTGAAGGAAGCTCTCTGAGTCACAGGTCAGCTGATCACACCTGCTGGCTTCAGAGGAAGCTGTGTTGTGTTCAGGGACAGAGGGATGAAGCTGTGTTGTGTTCAGGGACAGAGGGATGAAGCTGTGTTGTGTTCAGGGACAGAGGGATGAAGCTGTGTTGTGTTCAGGGACAGAGGGATGAAGCTGTGTTGTGTTCAGGGACAGAGGGATGAAGCTGTGTTGTGTTCAGGGACAGAGGGATGAAGCTGTGTTGTGTTCAGGGACAGAGGGATGAAGCTGTGTTGTGTTCAGGGACAGAGGGATGAAGCTGTGTTGTGTTCAGGGACAGAGGGATGAAGCATCACATTTTAGTCATTTTCACTTTAAAAATAATTGTCAAACAACCTTCTTCTTCATGAAACCAGCTGACTGCAGATTGTAATATTTACTCACTCCAACTATAGAGACCCACTGCTATATAAAGATGTGTGCGTGTGCGTGTGTGTGCGTGTGCGTGTGTGTGCGTGTGTGTGCGTGTGTGTGCGTGTGTGTGTGCGTGTCTTTCCTAAATTTACACCCAGCGAGGAGACCACAAGCCAGTCCTGGTGGGCTCAGAGTGTGTGTGTGTGTGTGTGTGTGTGTGTGTGTGTGTGTGTGTCCTACTTTAGCTCTATTCATCCCATATCTCAGGTTTCAGCTCCTCTTCAGTCAGAGGTCAGAGGTCAGTCCTGAGCATCGATCACTTTACTGGTTATTGATTAGAGCCTTCACTTCATCAGATTCATTCATATGTATTAGAAGCAGCCTCAGACTCAGAGTTGGATCATGTGACTGGTTCTACATGTGAGCTCTATGTCACTTTCAAACACGTTTCAAACCCTAAAACGTAACTTTCTACGCTTGAATGGCAGCGTGTTCAGCATAGCTGCTTTGTGAAGGTGTGAGCAGAGCGTGTGTTGAATGTGGTGCGTGGTGGTGAAGGTCTGCAGTCAGTCAGTGTCTCGTACTAGAGAGCTCAGAGGATGTGTGGCGTCAGTTCTTCTGTGTTCTGATGAAGATGAAGAGAACGCTTCATGTGTGCTCTGAGGCTCCACATGTCCCCAAACATCCAGAAGCAGCCGCCGCTCTGCTGCGTGTTCCAGAGCTTCATGTGCATCACGGCGGAGCAACTTCTCACTTCTTAGCTCTCTGCTGCTGATAGATGTGGAGCATCTCCTTCCACTGGTCACTGGTCACTAGTCACTAGTCACTGGTCACTGGTCACTAGTCACTAGTCACTGGTCACTAGTCACTGGTCAGTGGTCACTGGTCACTAGTCACTAGTCACTGGTCAGTGGTCACTAGTCACTAGTCAGTGGTCAGTGGTCACTAGTCACTGGTCAGTGGTCACTGGTCACTAGTCACTGGTCACTGGCCACTAGTCACTAGTCACTGGCCACTAGTCACTAGTCACTGGTCACTGGTCAGTGTGTGGAAGCTCAGAGGATGAACACCTAACTCTGATAACAGAAAGCTTCACATGGAGCAGAGAGAAGCTGTTGTTTCTGCACTTCCTCTGTTTCTGTTCTCCTCCTCTGTTCTCCTGCGCTTCCTGTTAACTCCTCTTCCCTGTCTCCTCTGTTAACTCCTCCTCCTCTTCCCTGTCTCCTCTGTTAACTCCTCCTCCTCTTCCCTGTCTCCTCTGTTAACTCCTCCTCCTCTTCCCTGTCTCCTCTGTTAATGCCTCCTCCTCTTCCCTGTCTCCTTTGTTAACTCCTCCTCCTCTTCCCTGTCTCCTCTGTTAACTCCTCCTCCTCTTCCCTGTCTCCTCTGTTAACTCCTCCTCCTCTTCCCTGTCTCCTCTGTTAACTCCTCCTCCTCTTCCCTGTCTCCTCTGTTAACTCCTCCTCCTCTTCCCTGTCTCCTCTGTTAATGCCTCCTCCTCTTCCCTGTCTCCTCTGTTAATGCCTCCTCCTCTTCCCTGTCTCCTCAGTTAACTCCTCCTCCTCTTCCCTGTCTCCTCTGTTAACTCCTCCTCCTCTTCCCTGTCTCCTCTGTTAACTCCTCCTCCTCTTCCCTGTCTCCTCTGTTAACTCCTCCTCCTCTTCCCTGTCTCCTCTGTTAATGCCTCCTCCTCTTCCCTGTCTCCTTTGTTAACTCCTCCTCCTCTTCCCTGTCTCCTCTGTTAACTCCTCCTCCTCTTCCCTGTCTCCTCTGTTAACTCCTCCTCCTCTTCCCTGTCTCCTCTGTTAACTCCTCCTCCTCTTCCCTGTCTCCTCTGTTAACTCCTCCTCCTCTTCCCTGTCTCCTCTGTTAACTCCTCCTCCTCTTCCCTGTCTCCTCTGTTAACTCCTCCTCCTCTTCCCTGTCTCCTCTGTTAACTCCTCCTCCTCTTCCCTGTCTCCTCTGTTAACTCCTCCTCCTCTTCCCTGTCTCCTCTGTTAACTCCTCCTCCTCTTCCCTGTCTCCTCTGTTAACTCCTTCTCCTCTTCCCTGTCTCCTCTGTTAACTCCTCCTCCTCTTCCCTGTCTCCTCTGTTAACTCCTCCTCCTCTTCCCTGTCTCCTCTGTTAACTCCTCCTCCTCTTCCCTGTCTCCTCTGTTAACTCCTCCTCCTCTTCCCTGTCTCCTCTGTTAACTCCTCCTCCTCTTCCCTGTCTCCTCTGTTAACTCCTCCTCCTCTTCCCTGTCTCCTCTGTTAACTCCTTCTCCTCTTCCCTGTCTCCTCTGTTAACTCCTCCTCCTCTTCCCTGTCTCCTCTGTTAACTCCTCCTCCTCTTCCCTGTCTCCTCTGTTAACTCCTCCTCCTCTTCCCTGTCTCCTCTGTTAACTCCTCCTCCTCTTCCCTGTCTCCTCTGTTAACGCCTCCTCCTCTTCCCTGTCTCCTTTGTTAACTCCTCCTCCTCTTCCCTGTCTCCTCTGTTAACTCCTCCTCCTCTTCCCTGTCTCCTCTGTTAATGCCTCCTCCTCTTCCCTGTCTCCTCTGTTAATGCCTCCTCCTCTTCCCTGTCTCCTCTGTTAATGCCTCCTCCTCTTCCCTGTCTCCTCAGTTAACTCCTCCTCCTCTTCCCTGTCTCCTCTGTTAACTCCTCCTCCTCTTCCCTGTCTCCTCTGTTAACTCCTCCTCCTCTTCCCTGTCTCCTCTGTTAACTCCTCCTCCTCTTCCCTGTCTCCTCTGTTAATGCCTCCTCCTCTTCCCTGTCTCCTTTGTTAACTCCTCCTCCTCTTCCCTGTCTCCTCTGTTAACTCCTCCTCCTCTTCCCTGTCTCCTCTGTTAACTCCTCCTCCTCTTCCCTGTCTCCTCTGTTAACTCCTCCTCCTCTTCCCTGTCTCCTCTGTTAACTCCTCCTCCTCTTCCCTGTCTCCTCTGTTAACTCCTCCTCCTCTTCCCTGTCTCCTCTGTTAACTCCTCCTCCTCTTCCCTGTCTCCTCTGTTAACTCCTCCTCCTCTTCCCTGTCTCCTCTGTTAACTCCTCCTCCTCTTCCCTGTCTCCTCTGTTAACTCCTCCTCCTCTTCCCTGTCTCCTCTGTTAACTCCTCCTCCTCTTCCCTGTCTCCTCTGTTAACTCCTCCTCCTCTTCCCTGTCTCCTCTGTTAACTCCTCCTCCTCTTCCCTGTCTCCTCTGTTAACTCCTCCTCCTCTTCCCTGTCTCCTCTGTTAATGCCTCCTCCTCTTCCCTGTCTCCTCTGTTAATGCCTCCTCCTCTTCCCTGTCTCCTCAGTTAACTCCTCCTCCTCTTCCCTGTCTCCTCTGTTAACTCCTCCTCCTCTTCCCTGTCTCCTCTGTTAACTCCTCCTCCTCTTCCCTGTCTCCTCTGTTAATGCCTCCTCCTCTTCCCTGTCTCCTCTGTTAACTCCTCCTCCTCTTCCCTGTCTCCTCTGTTAACTCCTCCTCCTCTTCCCTGTCTCCTCTGTTAACTCCTCCTCCTCTTCCCTGTCTCCTCTGTTAACTCCTCCTCCTCTTCCCTGTCTCCTCTGTTAACTCCTCCTCCTCTTCCCTGTCTCCTCTGTTAACTCCTCCTCCTCTTCCCTGTCTCCTCTGTTAACTCCTCCTCCTCTTCCCTGTCTCCTCTGTTAACTCCTCCTCCTCTTCCCTGTCTCCTCTGTTAACTCCTCCTCCTCTTCCCTGTCTCCTCTGTTAACTCCTCCTCCTCTTCCCTGTCTCCTCTGTTAACTCCTCCTCCTCTTCCCTGTCTCCTCTGTTAACTCCTCCTCCTCTTCCCTGTCTCCTCTGTTAACTCCTCCTCCTCTTCCCTGTCCCTGAGGAGAACATCGATACCACTTTCATGTCCGTCTGTTGACACGCGGCGCTGCTTAGCGTAGCTTAGCATAAAGACTGGAAGCGGAGGGAAACTGTTAGCCTGGTTGATCTTCAGAGGCTCTGATGACTCTCAGTGATCACATGAATATTCATAAAGTCAGATTTTAGAGGGAGGAGCTGAAAGTGTCTTTAGTTAGTCACACGCTGGTTCTCGGCTCTTTACATTTTCTTTTTTTGCAACTAACCAGCACAGAGTGTACTGTCTCTTTAAGAAACCAGCAGCAGGTGAACACATGGAATCATAAAGGAAGATAAGCTTCTGGTCGCATCGTCCTCCTTCCACCTTTCATCTCCTCAGCTCCTCCCCCTCTTAAGATGCCTCCTTCCTCCCTCCTCCTCCTCCTCCTCCTCCTCCTCCTCCCTCCCCTCCATCCATTGTGACATTCTTTCACAGCCGAGCCGCTCGGACTCTGGACCGGCTGTAAATACGGCTTTATTTGCTGCAAACAGGGTGAAGGTGGTGTGTGTGTGTGTTAATTTGTGTGTGTGTGTGTTAATGTGTGTGTGTGTGTTAATTTGTGTGTGTGTGTGTTAATGTGTGTGTGTGTGTGTCAGCCATCACACACTCCCATGCAGTGGTAGTTAGCTCTACAAGCTGCTTATCAGCAAGACAGTCTCACCACACCCACCTCCACACACACACACACACACACACACACACACACACACACACACACACACACACACACACACACACACACAGTGTTGCTGCTGGCATCCCATACAACAGGTCTGACCCACATACGAAACATTCCTCCTCCTCCTCCTCCTCCTCTCACACCTTCCTCAGTAACGTATACGGTGCATTTGAAAGCATCGTCTGGTGGTGCGTTCAGGTGTCCCTCTGTTCTGTCAACAGTGGAACCTTCCATGCTCCCCCCTCCAGCAAACAGCAAAGTGGTTCGTCCCTCTCTTAAAGCACGATGGAGGCTCTGGAAGGAGCTCCGTCGCCTCCTCCCTCCTCCTCCGCTCGCCTTTCTTGCTGACTAAACAGTTTTGTCAGCTGGCTGCTGCTCTGCTGCCCAGGATTGGACCAGAGGAAGGGGGAGACAGAGAGGAAGGGGGAGACAGAGAGGAAGGGGGAGACAGAGAGGGAGGGAGGGACAGAGAGGAAGGGGGAGACAGAGAGGAAGGGGGAGACAGAGAGGAAGGGGGAGACAGAGAGGGAGGGAGGGAGGGAGAGCATGCAAATAACGTGTACTTTATTCAGTTAAATCAACAAAGGTAGATGAAGATTATTTAACCACAACCACGGTCACTACACTACTGTGTGTGTGTGTGTGTGTGTGTGTGTGTGTGTGTGTGTGTGTGTGTGTGTGTGTGTCACCTCATATCATCTTATTGGCCCCCAGCGAGGCCCCTCCATCAGGTGTTAGGACCTCATTCATGGTTCCATGTGTTCACCTGCTGCTGGTTTCTCTTAAAGGGACAGTACGCTCTGTGACGGGGACACGGGGTGATAGTTACAGAAACAAACATCAGAATGTTTGAAGCGCGCATGAATCAGCTCAGAGTAGTCGCCTAAAAGAAGAAGTTATTGTTGTTCTAATACAGATGTATTTGTTTCCCTTGAACAACATTGGGAATTAAACAACAACAACAAACTAAATAAACAACAACACAAAGAACGACGCAACATCAACGTCCCTCGTTAAAGATGCTTGTGATGTCAGAGAGGAGGAGCCTTCTGATTGGCTGCTTTCTAACACCTTTGAGCATCCTGATGCTGCAGCAGTTAGCTTTAAAGCTAACGCGCTAATTCTTATTTTATGAGTTCATCAGATTATCCGTCTCGTTGGCGTCTTCTGGTTCCTTCAAAATGAAACGCACACATCAAGGAGTTATAGTTCTAAAAACACCAATCATGTCTTTTTCTGGAACGTTTCCTAATAAACGGGATTACAGACGAACACGGTCGGTGTGTGTGTGTGTGTGTGTGTGTGTGTGTGTGTGTGTGTCGTTAAGTAGCTGATGGAGGCAACAGACCCAGTCTGAATAATCCCTGTTAATCTGTTAGCAGGGCTGTAATCTGACACACACACACACACACACGGCCCCTCCCTCCTCTGAAAAGGGACCATTGTTTGTTCTGCAAACACAGGACACACCTCGTTGCCGTGGCTCCTGCAGCTCCACCATGCCCCCCCCCCCCCCCCACACACACACACACACACACTGAGGGATGCTCAGGTTAACATGGATGTCAGTGTGTGTGTGTGTGTGTGATGGGGGAGGGGAGGAATGCTACTTCTTGTCTCTTATCCTCGTCTCTGCACCTTTCCTTGTCTCACGCATCTTCTCTTCTTGTCTTGTCTCCTTTTCTTCTCTCCTTGCCATGTTTCCTCCTTGTTTCCTCTCCTCTCCTTGTCACCTCTCCTCCTTATATCCTCTCCTCTCCTCATGCCCTCTTCTTGTCTCCTCCCCACTCATTGTCTCCTCTCCTTGTTTCCTGTCTTTGTTTCATCTCCTTGTCTCCTCTCCTTCAGATGCCTCTCAGACATAAACAAAGAATGAATAAATAAATGTTCCTCTGATCTTCATCATGAAGTCACGTGATGATCACATGATGATCAATGATCACATGATCAATGATCATCGTCAACCTTTTCTTTTAGTGTCTAGATGCTTTTATTTTGAAGTCTCAATGAGTGTGTGTCAATTCCCAGACATGTTGTTGTCTAATTATGGAGTGTTAGTGATGACACACACGCACACACACACACACACACACACACACGCCCGCTGACATCACCTCTTACACACACATAACACCGTCACACACTCTTCAGCGTGGAACTTTATTGACAAACAGCCTCAGTGACGGTCACGCCTTCAACATGAATGTTTGTCAATTATTCATCTTGAGTCTCAATAAATAATAAATGCACAACATGAGAATAAAGAGTCCATTTAACAGGCAGCGGGTAAAGGATGCTGTCTGCGTTGCATCATGGGAAATGTAGTGTCCGGTGTTCTCCATTGTATCTCGGTCACGACTGCTTTAAAGAGTCTTTATTATTAATTAATTCTTCTTCAGGTTCCTTTAAACATGAAATGTGTATCCTCCGACCAAATTATCGAAATCATTTATGGAATCATCATTTTATGTAATTTATTTCATGATTAATTGGTAGTTGAACAGTTTGGTTGTGTTGCAGCAGGACGAAGCTTAATCACCACAATACTCCTTATTGAGACATTTAATACGTATCTCACCAAATATAAGTCAAACGACTGAAGACATGCAGCAGTTAATTAAACTAAACAACTGAAAAAATATGAATACAATAGATTCATATATAAATATGAAGATATAAAACTGAAAATATGATCCGATATTCTGTTCATTTTCTGCTTAATTATTCCCTGACAGTCGTCAGTCAGCGAGTCCACTAAATGTGTCAGAATAATCTCAAAGCAGACAGGAAGTGTGCTGGTTCTTTCAGTATAAAAGCGTTTGTTTTATGAGTGTAAGTGTGTGAAGGGTCAGAGCGTCTCAAACACGTCACGTCTTTATCTCCTTCATTCTGTCAGCAGTGAAACTAAGAAACATCAAACGCTGTAGAAGCATTCCTTTAAGACTGAACTGCTGCAGCTGATGTTTTCTAAAGGTGTGTGTGTGTGTGTGTGTGTGTGTGTGTGTGTGTGTGTGTGTGTGTGTGCGCGTGTGTGTGTGTGTGTGCGTGCGCGTGTTGGGGGGTTTGCAGCAGTAGGTGTGTCCACAGACTCCATTCAGGTTTTCGTCGAAAATACAATAACCCTTCCCCATGGGAAAGTGCTCTCTGGTGGGACACTCACACACACACACACACACACACACACACACACCTATGCATAAACACACAAAGGT
>CM051704.1:21905813-21910813 GCA_028022725.1 Lycodopsis pacificus | reverse complement strand
GGAGGAGGTGCAAGAAGGAAGGAGGAGTAGAGAGGAGGTACAAGAAGGAAGGGAGGAGGAGAGAGGAGGAGGTGCAAGAAGGAAGGGATGAGGATAAGAGAGGAGGAGGACAAAGGTGATGAAGGAGGAGAAGAGTGAGGAAAAGTAAAGAAGGAAGCAAAAGGAGGAGTTGGAGATGCAAAAGGAAGTTTGGGAGAAGAAGAAAAAGAGGAGTAATGGATAGAGGAGGAGAGATTTTTAAAATCCGAGATGGATGAAGGCCGAGGAAGAAGGAAAGGAAAGGAGGAGGAAGAAAATGAAGGAGGGATGAGAGAGGAGCCTCAGCTGAACTGCATCATCTAAGTGTGTGTGTGTGTGTGTGTGTGTGTGTGTGTGTGTGTCTGTGTGTGTGTGTCAGGAGAATACAGCCTTCATGTTGGGACACAAAGACCCCATTATGGTGAGAAGAGGAGGAGTTTCTCTTTCTGCATCTTTTTTTCATCTTTTCTTTCTCTCTATCTTCCATCCTCCTCTTCCTCCTCTTCTTCATTTGTCAACAAATGCATGAAGACATGAAAGAACGTCAGTGAAGCAGAACTCTCTCCGCTCTGTTGAGGTGCATTGTGGGTAATGTAGGCGCAGGACCGATTTCTTCTTCATCATCACACTCATTCCTCCTCTTCATCAGTTAGACGAAGATTACATCATATACACAAAACAACTGCAAATGATACTGTAACGTTGTAGTAATACATCAGATCATTTAGAGGTGTGTGTGTGTGTGTGTGTGTGTGTGTGTGTGTGTGTGTGTGTGTGTGTGTGTGTGTGTGTGTGTGTGTGTGTGTGTCGCCTTGAGGCTCAACAGCATGCTCATACACGCTGAAGCCAGTTTGAGAACACACACCCTGTATTTCAGGTGATGAAAGAGTTGGGAGGAGGAGGAGGAGGGATTCATCCATTCACCAGGAGGAGGAGGAGGAGGAGGAGGAGGAGGAGGGTCTCCGTTCAAACAGGCCGAACTTTATTTAAAAAAACAAGACACTGACGAAGTGTACTTCATATACTTTACTCAGTACATTTACTCTTACATGTACTTAAGTACACCTTTGAGGTACTTTAGTACTTTCTACTTCTCATCCTCTACTCTCAGAGGTACATATTGTACTTTATACTGTACTACATCTCAGAGGTACATGTAGTACTTTATACTGTACTACATCTCAGAGGTACATGTAGTACTTTATACTGTACTACATCTCAGAGGTACATGTAGTACTTTATACTGTACTACACCTCAGAGGTACATATGCATTTACTGATCAATGAATACTTTTACTTTAAGGTACTCTAACTACATATATATCAACTTTTACTTCAGTAAGGTTTTGAATGCAGTACTTTCCCGTGTAAAGTGTAGTATTCCACTGTGTGTATTAGTACTTTCTTACAGTAGAGTGTTGAAGTATCTCTGATAGACTGAAGGACAACAAGCCGCCTGTTGAAGCGGAACACACACTCTGGTGTGTGTGTGTGTGTGTGTGTGTGTGTGTGTGTGTGTGTGTGTGTGTGTGTGTGTGTGTGTGAGATTTATTACACACACACACACACATGAACATACTCCCAATTGTGTTAGCAGATATGCAGGCGTTGTGTGTTTAGAGGATGAATGTGTTGCTTGTTGAGCAGAGACAACTGGAGGAGGAGGAGGAGGAGGAGGAGGAGGAGGGATAGAGGAGTGATGGAGGGATGAAGGAGAGGGAGGAGAGGGAATCTTTCCAACCACAGTGAAAAACAAGACTTTTTTTCTTTCTATTTAAAAAAAAAAAATGATGAAAATAAATCTCAGGAGCTCAGAGACATCTGTTCCTGTCTCCTCCTCCTCCTCCTCCTCCTCCTCTATCACTGAATACTACTACCACTACTGTTCCTATCGTTGTACTGATACTACCAGGAGCCAGACAGAGCGCTACACTCACTGCACGATATGAAGTCTTTTCAAAATAAACTTCAGTCTTCACAGGAAACGGCTTCGTTAGGCTTCAGGACAGATTCAGGCTCGTGAGACTCCGCCCCCTCGTCCTGTGCTGCTTTCTACTTCCTGGTTGCAGATTATTTGAGTCACTCACGATCACATGTCGTTGGATATCTACTAATCAGGGCTTCTTGGTTTTTGTGCGTTTACCTACAAATGCTGGATGAGACCTGAGATAAGATCTTCATCTTCATCATCATCGTATCCTCACTGTTATGGGGTCAGATCAGTCTCAATAATCACAAATGCACGCAGAACGATTCACAAATACATTCCAATGCACAAATAAATAAATTACGATTTATATAAATGTAAAAAGAAATCACAAATATATTTCTGCATTTGTAAGTATTTCTGTGTGGATTGTTTACATTTGTTTGTGGATTTGTATGCATTTCTTTGTGGATCGCACTGCATTTCTTTACAGATCTCTCCTCGGATTCATGAGACTCCCCTGACGTCGCTAGATTCACAAATATGCGTTTTTTCAACATTCTCTTTTTCAACCAATCACATGAGCGCAGCTCCCCCCTCCCCTCCCCACGAGGGTGGCAGCGTTAGTTACGCAATTTGCGGAAGCGACAGGGGGAGCTCAAAGGCACTTCGTATAAATATATACATACATATAAATATATTCATATAGATACATACCTATATATACATACTTATATATATATATATCCAAATCAATAGGTTATATGGGTTGCTATCATTCTAAACAGTACAACGCATATTATCCAGGTTTACAATTTGAATTCCTTCAGTCTGCATGAAAGTGTGTATCGTTGCCATGGCAACAAGTACCAATTGATGTTAGCCTATATTAGCTTGCTAATGAAAACGAGTAGCCATACTATTACAATTCGGCCTTTTTTTACTAAACTAATTACAACTACCAACAGTCATACCTTCAAGGACCTTAATATACTCATGTGATTGGTTGAAAAAGAGAATGTTGAAAAAACGCATATTTGTGGATCTAGCGACGTCAGGGGAGTCTCATGAATCCGAGGAGAGATCTGTAAAGAAATGCAGTGCGATCCACAAAGAAATGCATACAAATCCACAAACAAATGTAAACAATCCACACAGAAATACTTACAAATGCAGAAATATATTTGTGATTTCTTTTTACATTTATATAAATCGTAATTTATTTATTTGTGCATTGGAATGTATTTGTGAATCGTTCTGCGTGCATTTGTGATTCTTGAGACTGATCTGACCCCATACACTGTCAGCATCTCTGAAGTTTCACAAACAGCCTTCAGGAGGTCGCAGTGTTAGGACTGCTGTGTGTGTGTGTGTGTGTGTGTGTGTGTGTTAACATCTGCTGGCTGCTGTCTCAGTGAACTCACACACACACACTCACTCACACACACGCACACACACACTCACTCACACACACACACACACACACACACACACACACACACACACACACACACAGCAGCAGCACAAGTGTTTGGCAGGAGCTAGTGTGTGTTCAGGTTAAAGCATCTGGTGAATAATGAAGCTTCAGTGAGTCAGAAACAGGACACACACACAGATGCACACACATGCAACTACGCACACACACGCGCAGCGTAGCGCGGCTAGCTTAGCATCTGTTAACGTGTTTTGAATGAATAGAGGTCTCACAGAGGAGAGAGAGTCGAGGTCGTTGGCTGTCTGCGACACCTGTTGAGGTGTGTGTGTGTGTGTGTGTGTGTGTGTGTGACAGCTGCTCAGCACATTGACAGGGACCCCCTGCTCTGACTTATAGCCCCCCCCCCCTCCTCCCGTGGCTGTAATTACAGAAGAGAGCTGGAGGAGAGAAGATGGAGAAAGTCCTGCAGAAACAAAACAAATAGACTTTTAGAAGAGAAACACACACACATATATATATATATATATATATATATATATATATATATATATATATATATATATATATATATATATATATATATACACACTCTCTCACTCTCTCACTCACACGCACACACGCACACACACACACAGAGACACACACACACACACACATATATATGAGTCAGCTGATGTGGGTTCTTCGCTCCTGGTGTTTGTAGATATGAGGAAGTGTCTTTGCTGCGTCATGACGAGCCGGTTTCTTCTGTTCCGGTAAATGAACAGAAAGCGACGTGAAGCGTGTGAAGTCACGTTACCGGCGTCCTGCCGGCACCGCGGTCCGTACACTCGTCTTCTTTAACATCGGCTCCGTCGTCGAGGAGAGAACCTTGAGACCTTTTTGACTTTCAACCCTCAGAACCCTCAAACTGCTTTAACTCTGCCTGGTCTTGATTTTCAAAATAAAAGTCCTGCTCCTCTATGAAACAGAACCATGATGAGTAGAAGTAGAGAGAACTAGAACATGTCTTCAGTGAGAATAACAGTTATGATGTCATCAATCACTAACAAGTTGAAGAACAAGTTTAATTTATTTTACAAAACTTGGCGAAAGATAGAATCTAAATATCCAACAAGTGTTACGATGGAGGCTCCACATGTTATCAATATTAAACTATTGACATGTTTCCATCCTCTCCTCTCTCCTTCCTCCTTCCTCCTCTCTCCTCTCTCCTTCCTCCTCTCTCCTCCTCCCTCTCTCCTCCTCTCCTTTGCTCTCTCCTCTCCTCTCTCCCTCCTCTCCTCTCCTCCTCTCCTTTGCTCTCTCCTTTCCTCTTTCCCTCCTCTCCTCTCTCCTCCTCTCTCCTTCCTCCTCCCTCTCTCCTCCTCTCCTCTGCTCTCTCCTCTCCTCCTCCTCTGCTCTCTCCTCTCCCCCTCCTCTCCTCTCTCCGTTCACTTCCTGTAGTTCAGTCAGTGTCTCCTCCTTGTGGTCACATGACTGTTGGTCTCAGATGAGTCAATCATGACGTCATAGTTTCACACGTTCATGTTTCTACACGTTCATGTTGAAGTGAACTCTTTATTGGAGACGTTTATAATGAGAACATGTAGAATAAAATGTTTATGTTTATATCACAGT
>CM051704.1:21893313-21898313 GCA_028022725.1 Lycodopsis pacificus | reverse complement strand
GTTAACAAGTCCGGGCAAAGCAGCGCTGGGGGGGGGGGGGGGGGGGGGGGTCAGGAGCAGGGAGGACGGGTAATGGCAGCTGAGTGTTAGGGGGGGGGGGGTCAACGAGAGAGAGAGATTGATGGACTCTCTCTCTCTGAACAAACCTCTCACATGGGGGGGGGGGCACTCTCTCGTGACTCCCGCGAGCTTCCTGTTGTGGTCGAGGCTCAGAAACAGAAAGAGATAAAAACACTTCTTTCGGTTTCTTGCGTTAGTTTCGATGATCAGCCGAAACGTCGTTTGTTTATCTTTTTTACTCCAACGTCCGTCACGTGCAGACATGTTGGGATGTCAGTGTGTTTATGTGTTGTTATATTTACTTAGAGGGAAACTAAGTCAAATAAAAGATGTTGATTTGCAAACAAATTTACTGCAGAAACACACAAGTTCCAGCTGTTTGTCTATTTAAATGGGAATAATCCAGATGTCGTTTGAATCAGTTTCTACACATTTACCCCCAAAAACTTTAGCGTTTTTAAGAGAATTTAGGTTTTTCAGTTCAAAAATATGAACTGCAAACGATGGAGGAAATGCATCAAATGTTCTTCACACAGATCAGAGCTGATACTCTGATACTCTGATACGCTGATACGCTGATACTCTGATACTCTGATACGCTGATACGCTGATACTCTGATACTCTGATACGCTGATACTCTGATACTCTGATACTCTGATACTCTGATACTCTGATACTCTGATACTCTGATACTCTGATACTCTGATACGCTGATACGCTGATACTCTGATACGCTGATACTCTGATACTCTGATACGCTGATACGCTGATACTCTGCGTATCAGAAGTTTAAGATGAAACAATTAAAGTGGAATTAAAACAACAGAATATATATATTTAGTCAGATTCTGAACAATGTTCAGCACACAGGATGAGGTATTGATATTAATAAATGCTCAGCACGATGTTCGTGAGGTCAGCGGTACAAAGGTCGCTAAGCTAACCTGATGCTAGCAATAAGTCTGGTTTTGAAATGTCTTCTAAAGCAAACGTAATTCAGCTTTCACTGAGATTACACAGGAGGACACTGTTTTTGTAGCAGGATTACGTTCAAGTGGCCGTGAAGCTGGTGGCTGTGGTTCAAAGTGGAGGCGCAGAAGCTGGCTTGGCACAGGTTGAATGTCTGGACGTTTGTTTCAGAGGTTGATGGAATCTGGTTGTTCCTGTTTGTCTTAGAGGGCGTTGTGCTGAACGCCTGCATGCATGCGAGGCCTGAATGAGATGAAAAGAGAGCGACGGTTAGCAGGAGGTAATAAATAGCCAACATATGGTCACTGGAGCCTGCATCCCTCCCCCATCCCTCCCTATCTATCTCCCCCATACATCCCTCCATCCCTCACCTCGTGTCTGCTAAACACAGCCTGTTAGCTGACACCCGGGACATAGCCCACCTCCAGACACAAAAATAACTGCAGAAGGTTCGATGTAACAGCATGGAGGAAGCGTTGGAAGCAGGAAGATGTGGCTGAGTCCTGCAGGATGTTTGCTTTCTGCAGCAGGTGTCGGTTGTGTCAGTTTGCCTCTGGCTCTCTGCCCATGTGGGGCCGTAAATGATGCTAACCGGCTACTCCGGCCTGCTAACGTTCCTTAGCTTAGAGCAAATGGGGGTAACAGTTCGGTCCAGCAGCAAAAAGAAGTCGTTTATTTGGCAAATAAACATTTAAACTGTGGCTCAGCAATAACAGCATTCAGGGGCTAACCCGTGGTTTTGAACAAATACACACCGACTTACGACAGAATGGTAGTTAGCCTCTA
The DNA here is from genome assembly GCA_028022725.1 of Lycodopsis pacificus. Classification (NCBI taxonomy): domain Eukaryota; kingdom Metazoa; phylum Chordata; class Actinopteri; order Perciformes; family Zoarcidae; genus Lycodopsis; species Lycodopsis pacificus. Next base: position 21,896,497 of record CM051704.1, on the reverse strand, counting down.
AAGATGGCGTCTAAACTCAGTCCAACAATGCTAACGCTGGACTAACACTGTTTAGAAAATACCAACTAGCTAGCCGAGCATTAGCTAATCCCATTTAGCTACGCAATGCTAGTTTATTAGCTTTAAAAGCTAACAAACAATGCTACTCCGTCAGAGTTAGCATAAATTAGATTATTAAAATGAAGTTCTAACTGAAAGAATATTGGGTAATTAAAATGTTAGAATTATTTTAGTCAAATAAGAGGCGAGAGTTACGTCACGTTAACATATCAAAATGCTAACTAACTTTAATAAGCAGTTAGCATTTTTCGTTTTATTTTGTAAACGGTAATCAATCAATTATCTAATTCTGCTAAAGCATGCTACGTAGCTATCGCTAACACAATGTAGCACAGGTAGGTAGCTCTAGGGCAGGCGTCAGCAACCTCTTTTAAACTGAGAGCTACTTCAACGGTACCGAGTATACGAAGGGCTGCTTATTTGATACAAACTTCCTGAATAACTAAGTTGCACAGATCAGCTTAATAATAATAATAATAATTTGTTTAATTTGTTTGTATCATCACGTGATCAGAGCCGGGTGCTGCTGCTGAACGATGCAGTGGTGATGTAGACATGTTGGGAAGCATGTTGCTAATGCTAACATAATGTAGCAGTGTCAGCTACCTTAGCTACTAACATGAGGTAAAAATAGTGTTGTTTCAAGATTTGTTGGTTGTTTAGACAAAATAAAATCCTTTTAAGAGACAATACTTTCATTTATATCACCTATTGAATCAATAAACTATTTAATTATGTGACTGAATAAGTCATTTCTGACCCCAGCGCTTGTACACAGTGAGCTTTTATTGGTGGTGAAGTGATCGAGACGTGAAGCTCGGCCCTGCTGTGACTCTGCAGTCCAGAGTTTATGTTCCAGCTGCTATCACGTCAGATGAGAGCAGGATTTATGGGGGTCAGGTGACGGGAAACTTTTTCAGACTCTCCCTCCATCCCTCCATCCCTTCATCCCTCCATCCCTTCATCCCTCCATCCATCCCTGCAATGAGTGACTGTCACTGGGTTACATCTTCACACAGGTGCCACACACAGTGGGAGGTTGTGAAATCATTGACCTCAGTGTGACTTGGCAAGAAATGAAATGAGAAACTAAACTCCTTCAGCTGGCTCTTCACGTAATCTCATTCATTTCATTTATTATTTCAAAGGTCCGGTGACCGGCCAAACTCCCCGATCATTTCCTCAAAGCTCACAGAGTTTAATATCCTTTGTCCCGTATGGTTGGTTGAGTGTTTTACATTTACCCCACACACGACACAGAACAAGCTCAGCCTCTGTCGTCAGTGTGTGTATGTATGTATATGTGTATATATATATATATATATGTGTATATATATATAAATATATATATATATAAGGTCCGGTGACCGGCCATACACATATATATGTATATGTGTGTATATATATATATATATATATATATATATGCGGACAGGAGGCTCCTTTATATGAAACTTGTATCATGTTCTCTATTTTAATGATGTAATACAGTCATTTCTAGGGATGTAACTGACTATTAATTTAATTATTATTGAAATTATCCAAAATAATTGTAAATAAACACAAAGCTGGCATATGCAAATATATAATCCAACTTTTATTACCACAAATACAAATATAGTTTTAATGTCGTAGACGAACATGAAAATAAAGAAATGAGAATGAATCTCTGTGTCGTTTGTACTTGAGCTGGAAGGTGTTTTATTCTAATCGTAAACGTCAGTTAGCTTCCTAACTACCGTATCCTGTAACCATAACGACAGCACTGATGCTCTTCAACAAGTTAAACTCTTCCATCTCAGACTCGCTGCATGACATGAACTCTCCTCCTCTTCCTCTGGTGAGTGACCACAGCTGCAGATTAATAACAGACAGTCATCTTTCAAAGGATTACAAACGAAATGAGTACAAAGTGTTCACACACACGTATAGATATACCTGTCTATAGATACTCTCACACACACACACACACACGTATAGATATACCTGTCTATAGATACTCTCACACACACACACACACGTATAGATATACCTGTCTATAGATACTCTCACACACACACACACACACACGTATAGATATACCTGTCTATAGATACTCTCACACACACACACACACGTATAGATATACCTGTCTATAGATACTCTCACACACACACACACACGTATAGATATACCTGTCTATAGATACACTCACACACACACACACACGTATAGATATACCTGTCTATAGATACTCTCACACACACACACACACGTATAGATATACCTGTCTATAGATACTCTCACACACACACACACACACACGTATAGATATACCTGTCTATAGATGCTCTCACACACACACACACACACACACGTATAGATATACCTGTCTATAGATACTCTCACACACACACACACACACGTATAGATATACCTGTCTATAGATGCTCTCACACACACACACACACACACGTATAGATATACCTGTCTATAGATACTCTCACACACACACACACACGTATAGATATACCTGTCTATAGATACACTCACACACACACACACACGTATAGATATACCTGTCTATAGATACACTCACACACACACACACACACACGTATAGATATACCTGTCTATAGATACACTCACACACACACACACACACACGTATAGATATACCTGTCTATAGATACACTCACACACACACACACACGTATAGATATACCTGTCTATAGATACACTCACACACACACACACACACACGTATAGATATACCTGTCTATAGATACTCTCACACACACACACACACGTATAGATATACCTGTCTATAGATACTCTCACACACACACACACACGTATAGATATACCTGTCTATAGATACTCTCACACACACACACACACACACACGTATAGATATACCTGTCTATAGATACACTCACACACACACACACACACACGTATAGATATACCTGTCTATAGATACACTCACACACACACACACGTATAGATATACCCGTCTATAGATACTCTCACTCACACACACACACACACGTATAGATATACCTGTCTATAGATACTCTCACACACACACACACACACACACACGTATAGATATACCTGTCTATAGATACACTCACACACACAC
>CM051704.1:21835813-21885813 GCA_028022725.1 Lycodopsis pacificus | reverse complement strand
AGCAGGGATCAGGCAGGATGTGATAACGTAAGATAACGTGATATCTGATCAGTCCATACTCGAATTATAAGTACATGTGAAGTGTTATTACTGCCATGACTGCTAGTAGTAGTAGTACTAGTAGTAGTACTTGGTATAAGTGTTGATGTACTTTCCTCTCTGCAGCACAACGCTGACGCCGGAGCGACGGACCACTCCTGCAGCATCTGTGGGAAGTGTCTGAGCTCGGCCTCGTCGCTGGACCGACACATGCTGGTCCACAGCGGGGAGAGACCCTACAAGTGTAGCGTCTGTGGACAGACCTTCACCACCAACGGCAACATGCACAGGTACACACACACACACACGTGACCTCGGGGCACAGGAAGTTAGCGTTTAACCCGGTCCCTAGTCAACCATGATGGGAGCACAAACGTGTGTGTGTGTGTGTGTGTGTGTGTGTGTGTGTGTGTGGTGGGGGTTTACACAGGAAGTGGGAAGATGACTTTAAACCATCCATCCCCATCTCACACACACACACACACACACACACACACACACACACATAGAGAACAACGCCCAGTCATTTATCAGTGAAGTCCAGCCTAAACGGTCTCTGCAGCAGAGTGTGTGTGTGTGTGTGTGTGTGTGTGTGTGTGTGTCTGTGTCTGTCTTTGGGCTACATATTAAAACATATGTGTAACCTCCGTTAGCCTCAGTTGTGCATTAAAGACATCACATGATCAGAACAGACACAACCAATCAGAGATCCAGCAGAAACATCCAATGGAAAGTGAACACATCCTCGCGCTGAACACTGCTCTTTCAGGCAGAATTCTCTGCCGTGTGTTTGCAAGTTTTACCTCCAATTCTACAAGTGCTGATGCACTTTTACTACTCTGTGCTTCTGTTTGAGGGAACCACTGACTCATGTTCATCCCTTGTATGTTATAAAAGTGAATACCAGCCTCACAAAGATACTTAAAGCTTCACTGGTGTGACTGAAAGAGATGAATCATTGAAGCAGAGCGTTGAGCTGTAATGATGTGCAGTCAGGAAGACGGCTGCTCAGCTGCGTCTCTGGTGGAATGAGGACGTGTGGGCAGGAAGGAATGACTGTAGGCTGACAGACGGCAGAAGCTCACGTCGCAGCGAGGACTCCTTTCTCCTGTTGAAAGGCGTAGTTCAGAGGAAGTGAGAGTAAAAGAGTATCTGCTTCACTTTATCATTTCATACTTTTATTTTTAAGATATAGACGCTTTAAAAAGCAGCTCATCTTTATTTTTTACCCCTATTTAATTCATTATTATCTCATTATATATGATCTTATTTAGAATTAAATGAGAGAGATGAAAACATATGTTTTCTTTATTATTATTTGCATTATTATCAGGTTATTATATATTATCTTATATTATATATATTTATATTATTATTTTAAATTATAATAAGATAAGAGGATTGATTTGTGAGCTCAAGAAATCCTAAATTAAGTTGTTAGTGAGTCCTGAACTCACCTGCATCAGGTGAAAGTGGGCGTTCTGGTTCTGTGATTCTGTTAACATCTCTGACTCTGTTAACGTGACTCTCTGACTCTGAGTCTGTTAACGTGACTCTCTGAGTCTCTGACTCTTTGGCTCTGTTAACGTGTCTCTCTGGCTCTCTGAGTCTGTTAACGTGACTCTCTGACTCTGTTAACGTGACTCTCTGAGTCTCTGACTCTGTTAACGTGACTCTCTGAGTCTGACTCTTTGGCTCTGTTAACGTGACTCTCTGACTCTCTGAGTCTGTTAACGTGTCTCTCTGACTCTGTTAACGTGACTCTCTGACTCTCTGAGTCTCTGACTCTGTTAACGTGTCTCTCTGAGTCTGTTAACGTGACTCTCTGACTCTCTGAGTCTCTGACTCTGTTAACGTGTCTCTCTGGCTCTCTGACTCTGTTAACGTGACTCTCTGAGTCTGTTAACGTGTCTCTCTGAGTCTGTTAACGTGACTCTCTGACTCTCTGAGTCTCTGACTCTGTTAACGTGTCTCTCTGGCTCTCTGACTCTGTTAACGTGACTCTCTGAGTCTGTTAACGTGACTCTCTGAGTCTCTGACTCTTTGGCTCTGTTAACGTGTCTCTCTGGCTCTCTGACTCTGTTAACGTGACTCTCTGACTCTGAGTCTGTTAACGTGTCTCTCTGACTCTCTGAGTCTGTTAACGTGACTCTCTGACTCTGTTAACGTGTCTCTCTGAGTCTGTTAACGTGTCTCTCTGAGTCTGTTAACGTGACTCTCTGACTCTGTTAACGTGGCTCTCTGACTCTCTGAGTCTGTTAACGTGTCTCTCTGAGTCTGTTAACGTGTCTCTCTGACTCTGTTAACGTGACTCTCTGACTCTCTGAGTCTGTTAACGTGTCTCTCTGACTCTGACTCTGTTAACGTGTCTCTCTGAGTCTCTGAGTCTCTGGCTCTCTGACTCTGTTAACGTGACTCTCTGAGTCTCTGAGTCTCTGACTCTTTGGCTCTCTAAGTCTCTCTGAGGGAACAAACAACTCGGCCTCCTGCAGGCCGCTGGTTTCCATCGACACGCCCTGGAAACGGTTGCATCACTTTTTCTTTCACAATCCTGTTTTATAGAAGCGGATGAATCTCTGCGCCGTTTTGTTTTTTGTTGTAATTTCCTCCAGAAGCTTGTAGGAGGGAAACTTCTGGCTTTAGTTCCCTCCACAAGCTGCTGCAGGAAAATAAAGAGGAGGCCTCTGTGGAAAAGAGAAGCACAGCAGAGCATCCTTTGAAATATGAAACGCCACATTTTCCTACTCGACCGTCTTCAAACGGGGGAGGGGGGAACAAAAGAAAGTTGAGGTGTAAGAAAGAATCACGTGTGTTGAATTCTCATCCTGGTTTTAGCAAAATCCAAAATGTTTTGTTGCCAATTAAAGAGAAAAGTTTGGAGCATAAAGTTTGAAAAACAATTGTTTTTTTTGATGCTGCAGAATAAAAATCTGTAGAAGAAGAATTCCTGAAACAGGAAACTAGTTTGAAGGAGAGAGAGAGAGAGAGAGAGTCAAAACACGTTGAAAGATCACACCTCTAAAAATAAATAAATAAAACAAAAGTAAGTGTGAAAATAAACCCGTTTTGCTTTGAATGTTCTTAATGTGAAGCTTCATTCTCAAAGATAACTAAACACGGTTCCTCTTTCAGTATTAAAGAACAAATATTGGCAAAACTGAAATAAACTAAATAATAATAAGAAAACAACAATTATAAAACACTTTTTAACTTACTGCAAACTTCTGCAATACTATTGTTTCTTTTTGTTTAACAGTTTATCTTCAATAAGTACATTTCTGCTGATATATAATCAAAACTCTTAAAAATATAAAAGATTATTATTAAATGTACAAAATTAAATATTTAAACATAAAAAAGCAGTCATGTGTTTATTTCCTTAAAGAATAGAAGAAGAAAGAATGTCATTTGTCACTAATTATGAGTAGAAAGACTAAACTTCACAGTAATAAATTCATATTCATATTTAGGTTAATCTGTCCTTTAAAACCCATGTTTGTTTTGCTTTCGTTATATGTTGTCCAGGGTTAAGAGGTTTCATTCCTTTATTATTTTTAAACTTTCCACCAAAACCAGAGTTGTAGAAGAAGAGAAGCAGAGAGCATCACACGAGTCGTCTCCTCCTCTCGGCCTCCCGGCTGCTCTGTTGTGAGGCCGTTGGGCCCGGTTGCCATGGCGAGGCATCCCATTAGCCTATTATGGGCTGGCAGCGGTGTGCCGCGCCGCGATTGGCTCCCTGAGGCGGAGAGGAAGAGAGAGAGGACGGCGGCTCAACAGCGCCGCTGTGGTGATGTGGGGGAACTGCAGGCAGCCAGACGGGGACACACTGGTACACTGTGGTACTACGACTAGTACTACGAGCCAGACAAATACAACTTTAAGAGTAGTAGTAGTGGTAGTATTTCAAATATATGTGCACACTCACTTCTGATCGGTCAGTCCTGATTAATACTTAATTATTCATCTTTATTAGATTGTAAATGTCAGTACAGGTACACAGCTTTTATATATACTACTACAAGTACTATAAGTACTACTACTATCAGTACACCTACTCCTACAAGGACTAGTTACTACTGTCAGTACAATATACTGTGTGTGTGTGTGTGTTTGAGACGATTGAGTCGCCAACAGCTGCTCAACTCAACATATCAGTGTACACACACACACGCACACACGCACACACACACACACGCACACACACACACACACACGCACACGCGCGCAGCAGGTTTGTGTCTGCTGACTCGCCGTGTTTCCTGCTCTCTGATTGGTCGGTTCAGGGGGTCACAGTACAGTTTGGGCCCAGAAGACTTTGCTCTCTGTCTCTCGTTGTCCCGCCTCCTCCTTCTCTGACCTGATTGGTTAATGACCAGCTTCCTGTCAGCTGGTCTCAGATCTGCTGACTGTGTCAGGACCTCTTATGGGCGTCCAGCCTGCTGCCTGTTGGGTCCTATTAATAGATGACAACATCAACCCCACCTCCTCCTCCGCTGCTCCCTCACCTCCTATGTCTCACCTCTCTCCTTTCCTGGTTTCTTCCTTCTTCTTTTCCTTTCTCTCCTCTCCTTATGTCATTTCCTTGCTTCCTCTCCTCTCATATCTCCTTGCTTCTATCCTCTTTCATGCTATTTCCCCTCTTCCAGTGTTTCCTCACATCCTCTCGTCTCTCCTTTTCTTTGTTCCCCTCTTCTTGTTTCCTAGCCTCTCTTCTTTCCTGTGCTTCTTTTCCTTGCTTCCTCTCCTCTCGCCTTTCCTTTCCTCTCCTTGTTTCCTCTCCCCTTGCTTCTTTCCTCCTTCATGTTATGTCTCCTCTTCCCGTGTTTCCTCACATCCTCGCCTCTCTCCTTTTCTTTCTTCCCACCCTCCTTGTTTACTCTCCTCTGATTCCTTTCCCATCCTCTCTCTCCTTTCCTTTCTCATCTTCACTCCTCTCAACTTCATGTCTTGCCTCCTTTACTGTCCTTTACTGTCCTTCTTTTCCTTTCTCCTCTCCTTTTGTCATTTCCTTGCTTCCTCTCACCTTTCCTTTCCTCCCCTCCTTTACTTTCTCCAGCGTGGTCATTGTTCATACCCCATGGTTTGTACTCATATATTTATGCATAGTTTCTGTACTAATATGAGGTATGGTAGAGTTCACACAGACCTGACCCCTCACCTCTGACCTCTGACCTCTCAGACATATGAAGATCCATGAGAAGGACCCGGCCAGCGGTCTGCTCCCCCTCAGCCCCCCCTCCCCCAACAAACGCCGCCGTCCATCCGTCAAGAGGAGGCAGAGTCCGGAGGAGGAGACGGGGGAGGAGCCTCCCACCAAGAAGGTAGGGACCCACTCAGGACGTCCTGGTAGCATCCATCATCTGCAGCGCAAACAGTGGTGCTAATGTGTATGTGTGTGTGTGTGTGTGTGTGTGTGTGTGTGTGTGTGTGTGTGTGTGTGTGTGTGTGTGTGTGTGTGTGTGTGTGTGCGCGTGTGTGTGTGTGTGTTGAGGCGGTGGAGGAGGTGACGGAGGAGTCGGCGGTGGCGGTTCGAGGAGGCGAGGAGGAGCTGCTCCCGTGTCCAATCTGCTTCAAGACATGCAACTCCAGACTGGAGCTGGACACACACATGGACTCACACCCTGACACAGCACTGAGGTACACACACACACACACACACACACACAGCACTGAGGTACACACACACAGCACTGAGGTACACACACACACACAGCACTGAGGTACACACACACACACACACACGCACACACAGCACTGAGGTACACACACAGCACTGAGGTACACACACACACACACACACACACACACACACACACAGCACTGAGGTACACACACACACACACACACACACACACACAGCACTGAGGTACACACACACACACACACACACACAGCACTGAGGTACACACACACACACACACACAGCACTGAGGTACACACACACACACAGCACTGAGGTACACACACAAACACACAGCACTGAGGTGTACACACACACACACACACGTACACACACACACACACACAGCACTGAGGTACACACACACACACACACACAGCACTGAGGTACACACACACACACATCACTGAGGTACACACACACACAGCACTGAGGTACACACACACACACACACACACACAGCACTGAGGTACACACACACACACACACACACAGCACTGAGGTACACACACACACAGCACTGAGGTACACACACACACACACACAGCACTGAGGTACACACACACAGCACTGAGGTACACACACACACACACACACAGCACTGAGGTACACACACACACACAGCACTGAGGTACACACACACACACACACACACAGCACTGAGGTACACACACACACACACACACACAGCACTGAGGTACACACACACACACACAGCACTGAGGTACACACACACACACACAGCACTGAGGTACACACACACACACAGCACTGAGGTACACACACACAGCACTGAGGTACACACACACACACACACAGCACTGAGGTATACACACACACACACACAGCACTGAGGTATACACACACACACACACACACACACACACACACAGCACTGAGGTACACGCACACACACACAATAAATTAGCTCGTTCCTTAATTTGTGCTAAGCTAAGCTAGCTCCATTCATTGATTTGTGCCGTTAACGAGAACGTTTCTCGTACCGGTACTTTGAATCTATTTTGTCCGAAACTAAAAGAATGTTTCCTGCAGTACTTTAAGTGCATAAAGATGGAGGGATGGAATGAGGGTCGGTTTAGAGAAGAGACGGAGGATCATTTACCAGATGGGCGAGAGAGGCAGACCAACAGAGAGAGAGAGAGAGAACTTAATAAGTCACGGAGAGGAGGAAGAGGAGGTTTTAGGACGCGCTCGGCCGGGCCTTGTTGTCATGACGACACCCCCACCCCTCCAGAAAAACAGTCTATCACCATGGCAACCAAACTCCTAACGAACCCCCCCCCCCCCCCCACACACACACACACAGTTCAAAGTTCATGGAGGAGGAAGATGAAGGAAGAAAAGATGAGGAAAGAAAGATGAAGAATGGAAGGAGGGAGGAAAGGTGAAGGAAGAACAAAGAAGGGAGGGAGGACATAAAGAAGAACAATTAAAAGAGAAGAAGAGCAGCAGGAGATGAGCTCGTTATGGAGGAAGACAAGAATATTTAGCTGTAAGTCCTCACTAATCAGTCTGTAAGAGGATCTGAGGGGGAGGGAGGGAGGAAGGGATGGAGAGGGAGGAGGGGAAGGGAAGGAGGTAAGGATAGAGAGGGAGGAGAGTTAATTCATCAGATCTGAACACTAGTTCATATTTATTTATTAACGTCTCATTGATCTTTACAAACCTCTGCAGACTAGAAGCTACATTAGCTACATTAGCTGCTGTTAGGTAATGTAGCTAATATTAGCAGAACACACTTTGACTGACCCGAGTCCAGATGAAGTTCTGGGGACGTAGTACCTTCAAAGAGGACCTGGTTGGAGGTAGTACTTTGTGAAAGTACACCAGCTTTCAGGGTTTGAAGGGATACTCGTCTCTGATTGGTCGAACACACATCACTTCATTCATGGAACCAGGAAGTACTCTCATACATCTAAGTTCATATATTATATTATAAACAGGCGGAGACATGGAAACAAGACGACAATCAGCTAAAGGAACCTTTCAGCTCCTTGGAAAGTCGTCCTGAAACTAAAATGACCGCACGCGCACACACACACGCACACGCGCGCACACGCACACACACACACGCACACGCGCGCACACGCACGCACGCACGCGCACACACGCACGCACGCACACGCACACGCACACACTCGGAGGGTGATTCTCTGGACCTGAGCCAACCTCTGTGGGATTAGCCTGCACTGTCACACGCCAGTGTGATGCTCAAAAACACACACACACACACACACCGGAGTGTGAAGAAGAGGAGTGATGGAGGTGGAGGGAGTTCAACAAGTGCTGGTCCACATATGGTCACATGTGTGTTTGTGTGTGTGTGAGTGTGTGTGTGTGTGTGTGTGTGTGTGTGTGTGTGTGTGAGTGTGTGTCCCCTCCCCAAAAAAAATAAAAAATCCTTATGACAGAGGGGATTACACACACACACACACACACACACACACACACACAGAGGATGTGATAAGAGTGTGTGACTAGCAGACACTGAGCAGCTGTCCTCTCAGCGATTAACAGGAGCAGCACTGCCACCAGGGGTTATCTCACACACACACACACACACACACACTCACTCACTCACTCACTCACTCACTCACTCACTCACTCACTCACTCACTCACACACACAGTAATACTTCTATACCTGTGAGGACACACGGTCCTTTAAACTGTTTGAATACTTAAACCCTCAAACGGCACTTTGAAGAAGTGAGGAAGACAAAATTCTAATACATTTTCTGTCGATACGCTTTTTACATTTTTATAATTTTGGCTCCTTTTGTAAAAAACGAAAACATTTTGTTGAACAGTGTTTTGTTAAGTGTGTAAGTTGTGTGTTGAGGAACGTTGAGCACCACACAGTGTTCTCTGCTTTACGCTCCACACTCCGGTGCAGATGAACGCTGACGTGTTGGTTCCCCGCTTGTGTTCTTGCAGGTGTGATCTCTGCTGCCTGTCCTTTCGAACTCACCGAGGTTTGTTGCGTCACAACGCCGCGGTTCACAAGCTCCTCCCCCAGGACCCCAGCGGACGGCCCTTCATCCAGAACAACCCGTCCATCCCCACCGGCTTCAACGACCTTGCCTTCATCGACTTCTCCTGCAAGAAGTTCGCTCACATCGCGCAGGTACCGATCGCCCGTTATATCTCAGGCTCTCGAACACACCGGCAGGCTCAGAATTAACCCCCCCCCCCCCCCCCCCTCTGCAGGTCTGGTGTGAGACAAACCTTCGTCGCTGTATCAGCAAGTTCCACCGGTTCGTCTGCGATTGCTGCGACAGGGCGTTCCCGCTCCGCTCGGCCCTGGACCTCCATAAAACCATCTCACACCCCGACAGACCCTCTGACACACGGGACATGGAGATTGAGGAGATTGAAGAGGAGGATGAGGAAGAGGACGAGGAGGAGGACGAAGAAGAAGAGGAAGATGAAGATGGAGCTGCAGAAAACAGCGTCGACAGTCCAGATGTTGAGAAGAAACCCTCGGAGCAGCACAGCTTCCTGGAGGCGTTGGGTCTCCGGCACTTTTCGAAGGTAATTTACTTTCACATTTTTCTCTGTGGTCTTGATTTTCAAATGACTTCGTAAAGATGATAACCTGCTGATGATGAGTGTTCACAGCCTCTTGTTTGAAGGAAACATCTCGCCGGTGGGTTCTGGGCTTCAGAGGCTCGTGTTCCAGGCTGATGGACGCTGTGTTTGTTTCTCAGGTGAAGTCTGGACCCACGGACGACGAGATCCATCAAGCCCACCTGGACAGCATCAAGGTGATCCACGTGGAGCCGCCGTCCTCCAGCCTCCCCCAGGAGCCGGCCTCGGCCTACCTGTCCGGTGGTCTGGGTCTGACTCTGGGACTGGGCGGTCTGGCGGCCCTCAGCATCCCGCTGCTGGAGGCCTCTGGCTCCGCCTCCGCCCTGCAGGGCCTCTCCCAGAGGGAGGCCATGAGCCTGCTCTCCCTGCAGCCCTTCCTCCTGCAGCCCGACGGCGGCGGCGCCGCGACCGCCGGCGCCGCCTCGTCGGGGTTCAAACCCGGGGAGGCCGGAGGAGCCGGGCTCATGGAGCTGGCCGACATCCAGCAGATCCTCAGAGTGGCGAGCGCGGCGCCCAATCAGATGGGACTGACGCTCCCGCCGTTGGCCAAAGCTCCGGGATTCGCTGGAGGTCAAGGTGGGTGTCGCCCCCCCCGGAGCTGTCAATCAATCGATCGATCGATCAGCCAATCAGTTAGTTTGTGAACAGATTTGACGGTAGAATCACCAAAGAAACTCTTGTTTCTTCCTCCTGCAGGTCAAGTCCAGAAGGCGATGCCCCCGCTGAAGCCCAAACCTCCCATCACCCCTCGCTCCAGCCTCACGGCGACCACTCCCCCCCCCCTCCAGAGCTCCCAGCAGGCCTCGCTGGGCTGCATCAGCCCCAGCCTGCCGCCTCCCACCCCGACTCTCTTCAAAACGCCCTCCTCCTCGTCCTCGTCCTCGTCCTCCTCCTCAGCCGGGAACGGAGGGCAGCTGGACGCAGAGTGCATGGGCGACGCCCACACGCCTGTGTCCGATTCGCCGCCGGCCGCCACCACGGCGGGGCACGAGGAGGCGGGGCTTAGCGGGAGAAAGCCGGGAGCCAAAGGCGGCAGCAACGCCGGCTCGGCTAAAGGCTCGTTCCCGTGCCGGTTCTGCGACCAGGTGTTCTCGTTCTCCGGCGTACTGCAGGCCCACATGCGCTTCCACCTCGGCATCCTCCCGCACCAGTGCAACATCTGCGACTACGTGGCGCCGGACAAAGCCACGCTGATCCGACACCTGCGGACGCACAGCGGCGAGCGGCCGTACGTCTGCCGCGTCTGCCACTACCCGTTCACCGTCAAGGCCAACTGCGAGCGCCACCTCAGGAAGAAGCACGCCAAGACCTCGAGGAAGGAGATCGAGAGAAACATCAAGTACGTCACCTCCACCACCACGGGCAGCCTCGCCACGCCGATCACCACCACCACCACCACCACCCTGGACACGGAGACGGGCTGCACCGGAGCCGAGACCACGTGCCGGTTCTGCGGCGAGGACCTGAAGACCTACCGGGCACTGCAGATCCACCTGCGCACGCACAACGGCTGCCAGAGGAAGCCCTTCGAGTGCCGGCGCTGCGGCGCCGCTTTCCTGGCCAAACGCAACTGCATCCACCACCTGCTGAAGCAGCACCCCGAGGTGCAGGAGCGGGAGATCGAAGACCACATCGCCACGCTGCTTCCTGCCGGGGCGCCCAGCGTGACCGCCGCCCGAGCAGCTCCCACGACGCACAACGGGTTCGGTCAGCCTTCGATTCCGGCGCTCCACGCCGTGAAGGTGGAGGAGCTGACCAACGCGGTTTACGCCGCCGACCTGGACCAACCGCTGGACTTCTCCGCCAAGGGCCGCGCTGCCGGTGCTGCTGGTGCTGCTGGTGCTGGCAGCGCCGGCAGCGCCAGCGCCAGCGCCAGCCTGGCGGGCTCCCCCGGGGTCAAACTGGAGAGCGTCTCCCCCAGCTTCGACTGCTCCGTCCTGGACCAGCCCATCGACCTGTCCGTCCCCAGCAAGAGGCAGCGCAGGGGGGAGGAGCGGGAGATCAAGGTGGAGCCGAGCGGCATCAGCATCGTGGAGCAGCAGGCTCTCGCTCTGTCCAAGGAGGAGACAGCGGCGAGCGTCCTGCCTCCTCTGCACCCCCACCCACAGCTGGGCTGCTACCAGCTCCCCCCTGGATCCACCCCTCCCCCGGCCTCCCTCCCCACCGCCGCGCGAGCCCAGCGCCTCAAACCCTTGCTCCCCAAGCCACCCACCTCCTCCTTCAAGGAGCTCCCCCCTCTGGCCTCCATCGCTCAGATCATCCACTCCGTCTCCGGAGCGCCGGACCTGCTGAAGAGAGAGGAGGTGAAACCCGTCGCTCCGTCTCCGGCCGACTCGGCTGCAGACGTCCCGGGACCCTCGTCTGTCCTGGAGACGCAGAGCGAGGAACCGTGTGAGGGCTCCTCCAGGTCTGTGAGCGTCACTCACAAATAATCATCATTCAAGTAACTCAGAGCGCTTTATATGTTAACTTTAGCAGGATAAAGAGCCCTGTATTACAAATAGTTTCTCAATAATTACAGAAGTTTTTGCTTTCTGTCTGTTTTACATTATTTTACTGTTTTACCACATTTTATAGATTACATCATTAATGAGTTCATAGTCAAGTCTTTTACAGGAAAATAAGGAACCAAAGAGAAACAGTTGTAGGAGCCTGAGAGGGAAAGAAAGTCTTCTAACTTCCTGTTGGATTCCTACTTTTCTCTGTAAACGACGCGTGAGTCCTGGTTGCACCACCAGGTGGCGCCAAAGTAAATAAAATGTTCTCATGCGTCCGACAGAAAGCGGTCCAGGAAGAAGCATGCTGCTCTGGCGGTGAAGGAGAAGGCCGTCCTGAGCGGCGGCATCGACCTGGAGTCCAGCGGCGAGTTCGCCAGCGTGGAGAAGATGCTCGCCACCACCGACGCCAACAAGTTCAGCACCTACCTGCAGAACGGAGCTGCAGACCTGGGAGGAAAGAGAGGTGAGAGGACGGACCGCCGAGCTCAGGTCTGATGGTTGAAACAAAGACAACCTGAGGCTAAAACCCTCTCTCCCTGTGACAGACCTAGACCGAGCAGGAGGAGGCGAGGACAAGGAGGGAGGAGCTAGGGAGGAGGTGAAGCCGGCGGCGGTGGGGCCGCAGTCCAAAGGGAAGAAGAACGCCTACTCCAACTCAGTCCAGAAGATGACCTGCCCCTTCTGCCCACGAGTGTTCCCCTGGGCCAGCTCGCTGCAGAGACACATGCTGACCCACACCGGTACACACGCACGCACACACGCACGCACACACACACGCACACACACACACACACACAGACTCACGCACGCACACACACACACACACACACACACAGACTCACGCACACACAGACTCACGCACGCACACACACACACACACACACACACAGACTCACGCACACACAGACTCACGCACGCACACACGCACGCACACACACACACACAGACTCACGCACACACAGACTCACGCACGCACACACACACACACACACACACACACAGACTCACGCACGCACACACGCACGCACACACACACACACACACACACACACAGACTCACGCACACACAGACTCACGCACGCACGCACGCACACGCACACACACACACACACACACACACACACACACACACACAGACTCACGCACGCACGCACACACGCACGCACACACACACACACACACACACACACACACACACACACAGACTCACGCACGCACACACACACGCACACACACACACACACACACAGACTCACGCACGCACGCACACACACACACACACACACACACACACACAGACTCACGCACGCACGCACACACACACACACACACACACACACACACACACAGACTCACGCACGCACGCACACACACACACAGACTCACGCACGCACACACACACACACACACACACAGACTCACGCACACACACACACACACTCTCACACACTCTCACACACGCGCACACACACACTCTCACACACACTCTCACACACTCTCACACACGCGCACACACACACTCTCACACACGCACACACACACGCACACGCACGCACACACACACACACACACACAGACTCACGCACACACGCACACACACACACACACACACACACAGACTCACGCACACACGCACACACACACACACAGACTCACGCACACACACACACTCTCACGCACGCACGCACACACACACACACACACACACACAGACACACACACACACACAGACTCACGCACACACACACACACACACGCACACACACACACACACACGCACGCACGCACGCACACACACACACACACACGCACACACGCACACACGCACACACACACACACAGACTCACACACACACACTCACTCACACACGCACACTCACGCACACACACACACACACACTCACTCACACACGCGCACACACACTCACGCACACACTCACTCACTCACACACGCACACACACGCACGCACACTCACACACACACACGCACACACACACACACACACTCACGCACGCACGCACGCACGCACACACACACACACACACACTCACTCACTCACTCACTCACTCACTCACTCACTCACTCACACAGTGTTTAAAGGAACTCCTCCTGCATCGGTACAAACTGAAACCTTTGAAGACTGTTTAGAGTATTTTTACACTGTTGTACTTCTACTGAAGTTACGGATCAGAGTACTTCTTGCACCACTTTTACTTCTATGTGTCCAGATTTGTTCTATTTGTTCATTTATTAAGATGAGATGAAGCTGCTACATTTACTTCTTTATTGGAAAAGTGAAAAAAAAAGAAAAAATAGAACTTCAATTTCAAAATAAGAGCGCTGTTGGCCAGAGGTTCGTCCCCCTGAATCCTGTGTGTCTCTCCTCAGGTCAGAAACCGTTCCCGTGTCCTAAGTGCGACGCCTTTTTCTCCACCAAATCCAACTGTGAGCGCCACCTGCTGAGGAAACACGGCGTGACGCACCGAACGCTGCGGCGCAACGGCGCCCTCGGCAAGAAGGACGGAGACGAAGGATCGCACGAGAGCGCAGGTCAGAAGCACCGACGCCCACCGCTTCAGATGAAAGGAGGCGGAGTTTGACTTCATTTTATCATTTTTAACTCTCTTTGATTTGTTGTTTTCTTCTTTAAAACGTATAAAATGTGCTTCATAAATAGTTTTATTGATTTTATTATTATCAGTCACTCTTTCAAAACAAAAAGCTGTGAAGTTATTTGAATAGTTAAAGAAGTAATTCATAATAAATAATAAGAATTAACTATTAATTAAATAGTTCATCATTTGGGTGAAGTAAAATTTACAAATATTTTTATCTCAGGAGTCCTCATTTTGATCTCCTGATCTATAAAGTGTGTTGATCGTGTATTGATCGTGTATTGATTGTGTATTGATCGTGCATTGATCGTGTATTGATCGTGTATTGATCGTGTATTGATCGTGCATTGATCGTGTTGTCGTCCCACAGAGAGTCAGTCAGAATCGGAGCAGATGGCACCAGAAGCACAAGACCTCAGCAGCTTCAACACCTCCACCGACTCAGGCTCCGCCCCCACGTCGGCTAGCCCCGCCCCCTCGGACCAACAGGAGGCGGATTCATCCCAGTCAAGCCCCGCCCACAAATCAAGCCGCGGTTAGTCCATCGGGGGAAACGACTTTAATCGATTAGTCACATAATTAAAAGTTCATCTGCAATTTGTTTCCAGAATATTTGGCTTTTGTTGAACTTCCAAAAGTTTAATCACAATTTTCTGACATTTAATCGACAGATTAGTTGATGATGAACATAAAGAAATGTTTTCATTCAAAGATACATTTTGTGTTGAAAGTACACATTTCGATGGAGATGCTTTGAGGACGTCTGTTGACGTGTTGTTGAAGGTTTAGGCTCTGAAATATGCTTTTACTGCATTTTGTTCCCGTCTCTAATAAAGGCGTAAAATGTGTAAAAGAGGTTTTTTAATCATAACTGTAAGTTAGGTGTCATATTTAATGTTGTTTGTATTACAGGAGCTTGTATTTGTTGTTGCACACCTTGATTGAGTCGCATTATTGTTCTTGCTGCAGGTTGCAGTCCGGGTGCAGACCAGCAGGATTCAGACGACTCAGAGCAGCCGGACCAGCAGGGGGCGCCAGAGACCAGAGCAGCAGCGGGGAGACATCCTGCACAGAGCAGCAAGGTAACGTCACCTGAGCGCTTACCTGCACGCAGACACACCAGGTGAGACGTGAGAAGCTGGTTCACACGTAACTGGTGTGTTTACACGGCCGAGGAAGGATCTGACGTTTAACCGGATTAATGAAGAGCATATGAACACTCTGTTACCTCTTCATGCTTTCATGCTCTTCAACCTTCAAACTGTTGCACATTCCATCCTCTTAGTTTAAACAATACACGGCTCGTTTAATAATAATACAAAAATATATATTTTCCTTTTTTTTGTAGATTTGCAAACAATTGTTTATTTCAGGTTTTTTGACTTGTTCTTTCTTCTCTGTTTATTGTGACCGTTATTCACCAAAACACCGAGATCAATGATTCTGATTCTGAAGACTGAAGCCAGAGCTTCACGTGTTAAAGCTGCATTCTCTCTAGTGGCCACCAGGGGGCGACTCCTCTGGTTGTATAGAAGTCTATAGAAAATGACTCTACTTCTCTCTTGATTTATTCCCTCAGTAAACATTGTAAACATGAGTTTATGTCTCAATCTCTAGTTTCAAGTCTTCTTCAATACAGCATGATGTTCATTTAGTACATGATGGTCCATTTAGAGTCACACAGACCATAAAGCAGGGGATGCTTTAGGGCGGGGCTACAGTGATTGACAGGTCTCTAACAGACCATAAAGCAGGGGATGCTTTAGGGCGGGGCTACTGTGATTGACAGGTCTCTAATAGACCATAAAGCAGGGGATGCTTTAGGGCGGGGCTACTGTGATTGGCAGGTCTGATTCTGATGACGCTCTGGTCCTCTGGCGTTCTCTTCAGGTGGACAGCACAGACGATGACGACTGTCACAGCAACAAAAGTCTGGACCTGAACTTCGGCAAAAAGCTCATCGACTTCAAGCTCTCCACGTCCTCGGGCCCGGCTCAGGAAGAACCTGCATCCTCCTCCTCCTCATCATCATCCTCCTCTACCTCTGCTCCACAAGTACCACCAGAGAGAGAGAGAAGCCAAGAGAAGGAGAAAGGAGCTACAGCCTCCTCCTCCTCCTCCTCGTCCAGCAGCCCGGCGGCGAAGCAGCAGCCGGAGTACAAACACGTGTGTCGAGTGTGTAAGAAGAGCTTCCGCTACGCCACCACGCTCGCTCGCCACGAGAGGGCGCACCTCTCCGAGGAGACGCCGCCGCCGGAGGAGGAGAAGCCTTCGGCGAAAGAGGAGGCGACTGAGAGCAAAACACCGACAAAAGAGGAGGAAGAGGTGGAGGAGAAAGAGGAGGAGCAGAAGACGGAGGTGGAGATGGAAGAAGCAGGAGCGGTGAGCGAGGGAGGGGAGAGCGGGGAGTCGGAGGAGGAGGAGAAGGAGAAGGAGGAGAGGAGCGACGAGGAGGCGTCGGAACCAAAGTGTTTAGAGGGAGGAGAGGCGACAGGAAGACGACTGGACAAGAGGAAGAAGATCTGTAACGTCTGTGGGAAGAGATTCTGGTCTCTGCAGGACCTGACCCGACACATGAGGTCCCACACAGGTGTGTGTGTGTGTACATATATATATACATATATACATAGTATTCATGTTTTATTCATTGTATTAGTTTATTAATTTTTTGTTGTTGCCATATATGATTTTTTATATTTAAACATTTTAACATGTTTGTTGATTTCTTTAGATTATTGAAATGATTTTTGTAATTTGATACATCTTTTACACACAATGTAATTGTCTCTGTTTGTATTTTCCTGCATGTCTTTATAATTTGTAGACGTAAATATTATTTTTTTGTGTCTGTGTGCCCCCCCCCTCTGTGCCCCCTCCAGGTGAGCGACCCTACAAGTGTCAAACCTGCGAGCGGACCTTCACCCTGAAGCACAGCCTGGTCCGTCACCAGAGGATCCACCTGAAGCCCCGCGGGGCCGACGGAGCCTCGGCCGCCAACGACGACGCCAGCGAGGACGGAGACTCCTGCGCGCCGACGCCGCCCTCCACCTGCCCGCCGTCGGAGAACGAGAGCGAGAGACTCAAGGAGCTGGAGGAGGAAGAGGAGGAAGAGGAGGAGGAGGCAGCAGACACGCTGGAGGAAGAAACTCCTGAAACACAAGCTGGTGTGGATTCAGAACCACCAACGACGGTCGCCTCTGAAGACCCGGCTGAACTTCCTGCAGAGTCGACACCACAACAACAACAACAACAACCCTCCGCCGACACGACTCCCAGCCAACAAGCTACTGACACAAAGACAACTACTAACGACGACGACGACGACGACCAGAAGTCGACGCCCGAATCGAACGTCTCCAAAGACCCCTCCCCCTCCTCCCCGTCGTCCTCCGGCTCCCCCCCAGAGGAGTCCGCACCTGCTGCCCCAGCAGAGGGCTTCATCCAGGGGCCTCTGGAGCACCTGCTGCCCAACGCAGAGCCTCCTCTGGTGGGGGTGGACTAACCACCACCACCCTGGCTGTTCAAACCAATGTCACCACAGTGCCATACGACGGAAAGACGCTACACCATCCATGACGATGATGATGCAAAAAAAAAAAAAGCCCGGGAAAAACTTTTTTTGATAGAAAGACGAAAACCTTGTTTTCTTGAAGTGCCTTAACTACTAGTCCGACTTCTACCAGATGTTTTTTGCGAAATCTTTATCCGCATTATTACGGAGGGATGGATCTAATTTTTATAGCTTTTTATGATGACAATAAATTTGCATTATTATTATTTCTTTTTTTTGTGCGGGGAATCTATATTTCAGCAATAAAATTTAATAAAAGAATAAAGTTATGATTTATTATTGTTTGTAGATTCTGTTTGAGGATTGATGATCAACTTATGAGGCGCAGAAGGAGACGCACGAAGACCGAGATGGACTTCTGTATTTAAATCACAGCTAGGCTCCGCCCCCAACATTTAAAAACCAGCTTCAGAGAGCGGACTAGTGAGCGGGGGGGGGGGGGGGGGGGGGGCCTGTTTTTTGTTTTTGTTTTTTTTTGTCCGCCAGCTTTTTGTAAAAATAATCCACCAGCCACTTCTCCGGCTCCACCGGCCGTTTTTAGATATTATTTTTGCATCAAATCAAACTGGTCGAAACCCAGTTTCACCAGCAACGTGACGACTTCCACCCGGTGGCTGGTGGCCGTTTCTTACTGTGCGACAAGAGGAAGCTTTTTTTGTAACTGGAATAAAAGAAACACCCCCCCGCCTCCTCCGTCTCTCTGCTGGCTCACAAAAACAACACACAAATATTCACGAACTTGTCGAAGTCGCATCTTTGTGAAAGGGGGGGGGGGCAGATGTAGTGTTGATCATGTTTGTTTTTTAAACCAATCACACTATTGATCCCTTCATCCCGCAAAGCCACCCTGTGAGCTGGTCTGTGTGTTAATATTTGCTCATTCATAATCATTCTCAGTTGATTCCATGTGTGTACAGAGAGTTGAACACGTGATGCTATGATGAGTATTTTGTGTGTGCGATCATCAGTGATATTTAGGTGTAGGGAGGGGAATTATTTTGTTTTGTGGATTTCTTTTCTTTTTCTAAACTGAACAAATCAATATTTTTGTTGTGTGTGTGTGTGTGACTCCCACCTGTCTCTCATCATCGCCCCCTAGTGTTCATTTAGGGTTTATTACAGGGCCTCCAAGAGTGCTAACGTATTTCCGCGGCTAACACGTTACCCAGGTTCAGTTTACCTCAACTTCTGCTTTTTAACTGCAACCATTACAACAGACGAGCAGCTCTGTAGGCAAACCCTTTAAATCGTATGTCTTCCTAAACAGGGCTAGCGGGGCTAAATCAGAGCTAGCCAGGGCTAACTCATTAGCATGGCTTCAAACACTGCTAGCCAAGGCTAACATGTCTAAAGTAGTTACTGGCTGGGCTTGCACGATGGCCCAGGCTAAACAAGCAGCTAACCAAGGCTAACTCAATATCAACAGCAGTGTGGAATAAAAATAGCAAGTGCTCAGTCATTGCTAGCCTGGTTAGTGCAATGAGCCTTAACACACACGAACACTGAGTTTATACAAGGGCTAACAGCTAGCTGTCGTTATTAGCCTGTGATGGCTAAATGGACAAGCTAACTAGGGCTAACTATCAAGACCAGACAAGTTACCCAAAACTACCAATGCCTTAACTTGCTTAATTTCTCTGGTACGGCCAGTTAGCCCTAGCTAGCTCTTAGCATTAACCTTAGCTTTGTGCGGTGGGCCCTTTTATATATCAACCACAGACTCAGTTTCTAGCTAGCTAGGGCTAACTGACCAGTTGATCAAGCTAACACGTCGCTAAGTTGGCTAACTGCATTTCTAGCTAATAGCAGGTCTAGCTAGCCTCCTTCCAGTATTAATATTAGTGTCTTGATTTGGCCCTGGACCGCTTTGGTACCGTTTGTCCATATTTAGTTCCACTTCCTTCTACGTGAACGTTAATTTGTGGACTTATTGTTCCTCTTTCCTGTCCATCGAGAGACAAACGGAAGAAACTTTTTCTACTACGCGACAAATACTTTTTGAGAAATCAAATGGATGGATGGATTTGGCGGTAGAGACAATCAGTTGTGATTATCAAATGGAAAACAGATGAGCATTTAAAAAAATGTAACCCCACAGTCTCGGTATGATTTGTCGGATGGATGAATGAATGGCGACATGGAAAGATGGATGGCATCCCGACCGGACAGTTCTGATCACTTATTGATCCTGATATCATGACCAGAGGGGGGCGGGTAGTGTGTGTGTGTGTGTGTGTGTGTGTGTGTGTGTGTGTGTGTGTGTGCATTTTCTTTGTCGTGTGAAGATGAATATAGCTAATTTCTTTTTCTTGTACATTTTTTTTATATATATATATATATATATCAAGCAACCTCATAATCAAAAACAAATCGAACCTCAGTGGCTCATAACGGAACTGTAAAGCAGCGACGGGCAGCCAATGTAGTCGGCCAAATGGCGAGAAATATATTGAACAATTGGACCGACTCTCTGACTGACTGGACGCTGCTGTGAACTGGCACTAACAACTTCCAAAACTACTACTACTACTACTTCTACTACTAGTACTACTACTACAGTGGAATATCGCAACACACAATCAAGAGAGAAGAGAGCGAGAGAGTTTCCTCTGGTTTGACGGGGCATCCAAACCATCTTCAGCATTACTAATCCCAAAGATGGTTAGCGCCTTAGCAAAAAGCTACATTTTGGAGTTGAAAAACAGTTAATGTACTAAAAACATCAGCTCTACCTTTAAAAAGTTTGTTAAACCTTCCTGGAAATATTTGAATTGTTTTAGCAGTTGTGCCTCCTACTTGCCCGGAACATGCTAGAACTAGTAAGTCACAACATCCTCGCCGAGCTAGCTAACATGCTGTTATTCGTTAGCTTGGTTGCGAACGGGACAAAACGTTCAAGCGTCCTACTTAAAAAAAGAAAAGGTTTTTGTACCATTGATTCTTGATTTTGCTTTTACAAAGCAGTTAATACACCAACCGAAGAGGTTTTTTTAAGTAGATAATGCTACAGCTAAAAAGTTCCGTTAGCTTCGTCCAGTTTCAGCGCTCCGCTCTGTCAGAGGTTAGCACTGTGGAAACAGCTAGCTGTTGTGGCAGTTAGCATTTCATTTTTCATTTAACGTTCCTTTATTCAACCAGCTAAAGGTCTTGCTGCGTGTCAAAGTCCACCAAAATTGAACCCGATGGTAATTTAATCCACCAGTCACGACATATTGAAATTAATTAATTTCGTCAAATTTGTTTGTTAATCATCTAAATGCAAAGAATAATCACGAAACCTCTGTTCTAACACGGACATCTGCTGGTGAAATGAGGCTTCTATTAAATGACTTCCAGTAATTATGAGATACCGTATCTACATTTTTGAATCACGTTAAAATTTTGATTAATAATTAATTCAGACTTTTTTTATAAAGTTCATATTCGTGACGAAACTCTCTCTTTCTCTCTCTCAACTGTTTAATGTCTTGTTAGCTCTATCTGTGCATCCCTCTGGAATGTGTACGTCTGACTGTGTGTGTGTGTGTGTGTGTGTGTGTAGGGGGGTGTGTGTGTGTGTGTGCACGGCCATATGAATACTGGACTTCCATTCGAATGCACGTGGACTGTTTTTAAATGTATTTATTTGGAGCCCAGGTGTGTGTGTGTGTGTGTGTGTGTGTGTGTGTGTGTGTGTGTTAGTTTCTACAATGACTTGAGAAGAAGCCATGTATTCATAACAAAGTATCACATTTATGCTGCAGAACTGTTTTGAGGAACTGATGGTTTGGGTTGTGGACTAGCCGCTTGCCGTAGGGCGCGGCGGTGCGAATCGGGATCGGCAATAAGAATCCCTCTGAATCCAAATAAAAGCTTTATGTAGATCTCCTGTGTATGACAACATGTCTGGGTTCGTTTCTTTTTTAGTTTGGCTGAGAAATGATTTTTTGGTGTCATTTATTTTCTCTATGACATTTAAATGTGTATAAAACTGTGAAAATCCATTGTGTTCAGTTAAAGGGTGAGTTTTAGGTTAGTTATTTCTTTTTGCATGTTAATCTAATTTCAATTATGGATGATTTTCTCCTTTCTCCATCTCTTCTCGCGCTACACATATATATAGATATGTATATGTGTATATATATATACATATATATATATATAGAATATATATAACTCGCTCTCAGGGTCTTTCACAAATCCATTATTCAAAACGCTTCATGTTATTTCCTGAGTTGCAACTTGTCCTGATTATTTTGTCTTTTTTTTTTTTCAATGATTCAGAACTGTCAATCACTACATTTAGCACTTGACTGTGAACTCGTCATCTTCTCAACAGATGAAAGACGTCATCAGACTTTTGGTTTTACAGCCAGAATGTGACTCTTTGTTGTTCTCTTCTCTCATCTGGGACGTTTTGGTTCAAACCCTTTGGTTTAACCCTCAGTGTGAACTTCCTGTCCAGGTCAGAGGTCAAAGGGAAACGTCAGAGAGGAAGATTTAAACACATCGTTCCTCTCAACACACACACACACACAGATGCTGAACCTCAATCAGAAAGCATTAACACGATCATGTGGAAAACGTTTTCCTCTCTGTGGTTGTGTCTCCTTCCCTCCTTCCTTCCCTCCTTGCTTCCTTCCCCTCGTCTCCTCCCCCTGCTGTTTGTAAAACATGACAGTGTTTCACAAAGTCAAGAGATGTAAACCTGTTCTGTATTCAACCCAATAAGAAAAAGCAATAAAGATTATATTAAGGAAAGGTGTGTGAATTAAATGCTGTCCATGTTTCTGTCTTTTACACTGAACACGGCCGGAAGGAGCTTTTATTCTCGTCGTTCAGAAATGTACTTCCAGACAATGAATCACTATTTTATGAGTCTAATGTAGTTTTCTGGGAAGAGCTATGTGATTATACTAATTATTGGGAAAAGACGCTGAAATAAAACCAAAGTTAATCATTCATCATAGATTTATGACGGGGAACTGTGTTTGTATGTTTATGTCGGTTTATTCTTTCATCTTTTCGCTGCTGAAGTTTAAAAGTATAGATTTTAATTGATATGTCTCAAAGTATCACAAAGTTCTTCTTTGTATTCTTTCTGTGCCATGTTCACCCTTGCGTGGTGATATCGAGGCTGATTGTGCCGATTGAGACTTCTCACTAACGAGCGCTCGTTAGCTGGTCTGCAGGTGTCACACGTCACGCTGCTGCTGCTCGTTTCCACGGTTACCTGTAAGTTAGGAGTGTTTTCTGGATCTGAAGACTTCTACGAGCTCACAAACAGAAGAAGTTAAGATAAGAAGTGACGGATGATAGAAACGTATCTATGTCACTATGTGGTACAAGGTTCAAGTGTGTCCACCTGAACGTTATTCTCTCAATACATGTGTATTTCATCCCTTTACACTCGGCTGCTGTCCTTCATGTTGCAGCCTTGGTAACATGCGGAGGCTCGTCCTGACTTGATGGAGCAGCTTTATCTTTGTGTGGAGAAGTTGGATCTGCTGGTTGTCAGCAGCTTGGGGCGACCGTGTCTCCCTGGGTTAAGAGGTCGTCTGGGAACCGGAAGGTCAACGGTTCGATCCCCGACTGGGACGTGTCACGTGTCGAAGTGTATCTGAGCAACACACTGAACCCCTAACGGCTCCCCGGGCGCCCATCAATGGCCGCCCACTGCTCCCATACAGGGATGGGTCGAATGCAGTAGTCAAATTTTGTGTAAATGTATATGACAATAAAGGTTTATTCTTCTTTCTTCTTTTTGATGTGCAGAGACTGATCTCAGGACAGCAGGAGGCGGTTGCACCTTATTTGAGATGTGCAACGTCGTGATTTAGGAGACGTGGGCGAGTGCGGTGAGGAGGCTGTTCTGTTGTTTAATGTGAGCAGCTGAACTGAGCAGTTTCTGTTTAATGTTCCTGTTTCACTGAGAGAGAACCTGATACAAGAGGATCTGTGTGAGCACACACACACACACTGCAGGAGCTCACCTGATGTCCTGTAAATGAAGAGGGGCGGAGCTACAGTGATCATGAGAACAGGAAGAGAACCCTGAAGTGTTCCTCACAACGTTCAGACTCCATTTTGAGTCACAGAGCAGAAGAGAGTGTGTGTGTGTGTGTGTGTGTTACTTCCTGCTCTCTCTCAGTGTTACTGTTTTACTCTCAGCCTGACTTCAGATCAGAAGATGAGCGGTTGTGAGGAGGAAGAGGAGGACAGAGCAGAGTCTCTCGTCTCCGGCTGTCTGTCTATGAAGAGTGATCGCTCCAAAGATGAACCTCCATTCTTCAGTGAAGACCCTGGACCCTCAGACACACAGTAAGAGAACTTCTACTCACTCATTCACACTCATGTTCACTTCCTGTTCCTCTGACAATGTGTTCTGTAGCTTCAGAGGAGTTGAGTTGAGTTTGAGCTTCTTCCTCTTCATATCAGTGACAGCTGTCAGTCACCTAGAGAAGCTGTGATGTAATCTAAGAGGACGAATACAAACTCTAAAAGCTTCTAAATATCTGCAGTAACAGCAGTTTGTGTATTCAGATCTACTTTCATGTCTTTGTTGTTCTCAAAGATTCATTGTGAAGAAAATCATCTTGATGTTTGCAGAGTTCAGTCCAGACAGAGAGCAGAGTCTCCAGGATCCATCTGTCTGTCTATGAAGAGTGATCGGTCCAAAGGTCTTCCTCCAGTCTTCAGTGATGAACCTGGACCCTCAGACACACAGTAAGAGATCTTCTACTCACTCATTCATAGTCATGTTCACTTCCTGTTCCTCTGACAATGTGTTCTGTAGCTTCAGAGGTGTTGAGTTTGAGGTTCTTTCTCTTTTGCCGTGTTCACTCCAAACGGGGTGTGGATTTTAAGCGTGAGTAGATTACATACAAAGTCAATGCATAGACGCGAGTCACTCGAATTCTCCTGAATTCAGTGATGTGCGCAGACTGACCTTGCATCCATGTGGTCATGGTGTACAGCGTTTGAAAAGGGAGGACCTTCAGATACTTGTTCACCTCTTTGAGTCCAGTAAGAACCTGAAAGAGTTTCTCTTCCGCTTGAAGAAACCTGTTAAATAAAACCCATCACTCTGTGGATGCGGGTCGATCACTGTAATGGGCCTTTTGTCCAGGAGTGAGGCTGAGAAAAGAAACTGGGTCTATGACCGAGGACACCGTGGCCCCTGAAGGCCTTGGGGGCCGGCGAAAGTGGACGTCAATCGACCCAGTTCTCTTGTTATTAAACCAAAGGCAGGAAGTGTTGAGTCGTTTGTGTCAGCCAGCTCTCCCCCTTCACACTCCCCCGGGCTGCACCATTGATGGGTGAGGAGGAGAACAGAGAGGGAGTTTATAATGCCAGACAAATATCACAAGCTGTGAAGGCTGTCCGTTACCCAACACTGTGGCCTTGGACAGCGGGCCTGGTCCTTCAGCGCCTCATCTGGAGGGAGGAGGTAACACACTGGTCTACCAGGGGCATGTGGACCAGACCATGTTCTCCTGCGTCACGCATGGAGGCCCGGGTCCTTCATCCCTGTCACGGTGAGCTGATGCCCAAAGAAAGTAGGTGAGGATGGAACTTCAGAAGGCGGGGCTGCAGGAGCTCACTAAAGGTATAAGTGACCCACAAGGTGAGTCTCTGGTGCGTCATCCAGCCGAACCTCAGCCAGAGCTGCACGCAGTGTTGTGCGTAGTGGGCAGAGCTCTTTCCTCAGCTTCGCCTGCTTCTGCGTCTCTCCAGCTGTTTGTGGGAATCAGAGCTTCTATGAGCAGACCCAGAAGGAGGAAGGTCTTCTCCACCTGACACAGTCTCTCCTCCCTCTCAGAGCAGTAAATGCTGCAGGTAATGGGTCAGACTGGGCCTTTCTAAGGGGCACTTGGGGCTCATCTCGTGGTCATCCTCAACCTGAAGTTGAGCTCCACAAGAGGAACACCAGCATTGCTTCAAAAGGGTAATAAAGGGTCCAGCTCGGAAATCTGAGAGAGAACTGTGACCAGACCACTAATCAGAACATCGAGCAGATCTTAACACAACTGCAACCAGGCAAACAAACGGCTAGCTAGTCAGGCTAATCCAACCGAGCCTGCTCACCTGAGTGTCAGTGCAGCCAGGTGATCTAAGAGGGAACTGTGGCTCACAGAACACGACCAGAACCTCCAGACATGATCAGCTCTCTAATGGAGGACCTTTACTGTGAAGGAGCTGCAGGAAGTGTTGAGTTCGTTCTAAACAAACTACAGACAGATCACTCAATGTTTCATCAGACAGCCTGAGAGGAAAAGCAGCTGATTAGAGTTGATGAAAGCAGGAGAGTTGAAATCAAAGAACATTTTCATTACAGACTGAACGCTGAATTCAAAGAGGAAAGTAAGACTTTAACTGTTCTCTGTGAACATCTGAGCTTCTACACACTTTAGTCCACATCTGGATGTTTAACAACCAACAAATCATTCTAGTTCTAAAGAAATGTCTTTACAGGAAGAGGAGGAGTCATGATTGTGAGGAGGAGCCGAAGTCCAGAACCAGAACCAGAGCTGGACTGCAGACAGCCAGTGAGACCAGAAGAGTCCAAAGTAAGACTGTCCATTTCTCTGCTGATGTCTTCATGTCTGGAAACAGGACGTGTTGTTTTCATACAGAGACTCTTGTTGGATTGAAGGATGTGAACACACAAAGGAAGAAGCTCTCATTGGTTCATAGACGCTCCTCGTCCGTTGGTTGACGGAGCCGCGGTGTGTTTCAAAGAGCAGATCAGGAAGTAAAGTGATCTTTCAAAATAAAACAGGAAACCGACCATGTAGAATCCCAGCACCGTGACAGAGACGGTCTCCTCCCTCAAACCAAAGCCACGTCTGTAGCTACACTGACTGGACCAACAGTGTCTGTGCTGGTGTCTCTGTGTTCACATCTCACTACTCTAGTAGCTTCTAACTGAATCTCACTGAAAGCTACTTTCACTCACGAGTCCCCGTTTGTAGGTTCAGATATCAGCTGATGTTATTGTTTACTGATTGTTTGAGTCAAATCAATATCATATCTTCTTCATATGTTCTCTCTGGTTTCTCTGTTTCAGGAGACGGTGGTCTGCAGGAGGTTTTAGAGGAACATAAGATCAGTCTGAAGGAGAGATGTGAACGTGTGACTGAAGGAAGTGATGAAACAGGAAGTGGAACCCTCCTCAACAGGATCTACACTGAGCTCTACATCACAGAGGGACAGAGTGAAGAGGTGAACACCCAACATGAGGTGAGGCAGCTTGAGTCCGCCTCCAAGAAGAAGAGCCTCCATGACGCTCCGATCAAGTGCCACGACATCTTTAAAGCCTCCGCTGACCAACAGAGACGCATCAGAGTCGTTCTGACCAACGGCGTCGCCGGCGTTGGAAAAACCTTCTCGGTGCAGAAGTTCACTCTGGACTGGGCCGAGGGTTTGGAGAACCAGGATGTCAGTCTGGTGGTTCTGCTGTCGTTCAGGGAGCTGAACTTGATCAAAGATGAGCAGTACAGTCTTCTCCAGCTGATCCATGTTTTCTATCCAACATTACAGAAGGTCCCAGCAGAGAAGCTCTCTGTCTGTAGAGTTGTGTTCATCTTTGATGGTCTGGATGAAACCAGACTTTCACTGGATTTCATCAACAATGAGGTCGTGTCTGATGTCACACAGAAGGCGTCGGTCAACGTGCTGCTGACGAACCTCATCGAGGGGAATCTGCTTCCCTCGGCTCTCGTCTGGATAACTTCCAGACCTGCAGCAGCCAATCAGATCCCTCGTAGACGTGTTGACAGGGTAACAGAAGTACGAGGCTTCACCGACCTCCAGAAGGACCAGTACTTCAGGAGGAGGTTCAGTGATGAAGAGCTGTCCAGCAGCATCATCTCACACATCAAGACATCCAGGAGCCTCGACATCATGTGTCTGATCCCAGTCTTCTGCTGGATCACTGCTACAGTTCTGGACCACATGTGGACTACAGACCAGAGAGGAGAGCTGTCCAAGACCCTGACTGACATGTACTCACACTTCCTGCTGGTCCAGACAAAGAGGAAGAGGCAGAAGTACCACGAGGGACATGAGACGAGTCCTCAGGAGCTGACGGAGACTGACAGGGAAGTCCTTCTGAAGCTGGGGAGGCTGGCGTTTGAACATCTGGAGAAAGGAAACATCATGTTCTACCAAGAAGACCTGGAGCAGTGTGGTCTTGATGTCACGGAGGCCTCGGTGTTCTCAGGAGTTTGTACAGAGATCTTCAAAAGAGAGAGCGTGATCTTTGGGAAACCAGTCTACTGCTTTGTTCACCTGAGTGTTCAAGAGTTTCTGGCTGCAGTCTACATGTTCCACCGTTTCACAACCAGGAAGACAAAGGTACTGAAGGACTTCATGGGATATTACTTCCAGTATTCATCCCTGGAGGACTTCCTGCAGAGAGCCATGAAGAAATCCCTTGAAAGTCTAAATGGCCACCTGGACCTGTTTGTCCGCTTCCTTCATGGCCTCTCTCTGGAGTCCAACCAGAGACTCTTAGGAGGCCTGCTGGGTCAGACAGACAACAGTCCAGAAACCATCCAGAGAGCCATCAACAACCTGAAGGAGATGAACAGTAAGAAGATCTCTCCTGACAGAAGCATCAACATCTTCCACTGTCTGATGGAGATGAACGAGCTCTCAGTACATCAGGAGATCCAAGAGTTCCTGAAGTCAGAGAACAGATCAGAGAAGAAACTCTCAGAGATCCACTGCTCAGCTCTGGCCTACATGCTGCAGATGTCAGAGGAGGTTCTGGATGAGTTGCACCTGTACAAGTACAACACATCACTGGAGGGACGACGGAGACTGATTCCAGCTGTGAGGAACTGCAGAAAGGCTCAGTAAGTCCAGATGTGATGAACTTCATGAGTCAGTGTAGATCAGTAGTTCAGTTCTTCTAATACAGACACTATGAAATTCATCTTCTTAACATAGAGGTCCAGTTGTTTCATACTAAATCATAGTTCAGTGATATTTCATCACAGATGTTCTTGATGTTTCTAATGCTGCGAGTGAAAACATGCTTCAGTTTCAGTTGGTTTAGTTTTCACTGTGAAGTTAATGAACACAGTTATTCTATTGATTTCTGATGGTTGTTATATTGCATATTGATATAATTCTTCCTCTATTGATCTTCCTTTGGGTGATGGAGGCGACATGCAAACCTGGTAAACAGATGAAGGACTTCAGAGGTTGTGTTGGAGCTTTGATCACCACATGTAGCAGCATGTTGCAGTCATCACTTCATGTACTTTAGTTATTAATACATCAGGAGCTTCTACACGGCGGCTCACATCATCTTCTGTCCTGGTTATGAAACGTTGGCCCTGTTCGGCCCTCAACGTAGTCCCAGTTGTTGCGGCCTCTCTGTGCTGGAGTTTGACGGCCTGTCCTAAAGGATGTGAATAAAGTGAGAGTGACAGCATGAAGCAGCCAATGAGAGCACAGGAGGACACATGTTCACACTACTGCACAGCCAGTGGGCTGTAATGATGAAGTAGTGAGGCCAGGAAAGAGTCCACATGTTCTCATACGTTGCTGCTTTCCTCCTCAAACTCTTCAACATCTTCTCAGCTCAGCTGCAGGATGTTGGTTCTTTGAAGCGTTGCCTCCACGAAGGAGTTCAGATCTCCTCTTTCGTAGAATTCACCTTCACCAGCTGAGTGACATGAAGTCTGTTCATGATGGTCCACATGAAGTCCTTGTGTGTCTCCTGAGATCCAGACCCTGTAGGGTCAGATGGATGTAATGTACTTCTACTTCAGAGGACAACACTGTACTTCTACATTTACCTGACAGAGAAATGTTCCTGGTTACGCTGCAGATTCACATGTGACTCACAAAATGATCAAGAATTAAAATATGAAGCCTTATTATTTATGAACTATCCAGCATCATGTTAGAACTGAAAGCTCCGCCTTTAACAGACGTTAATAATAATCTTTATTGTTATTAATGTCATATTATTCAGTATTTTGATGCTTTGGCAACATTGTTTTTAACTTTCATGCCAATAAAACCACTTTGAAGTTAATTTAAAAATATGATTTATCTTTCTCTCTTTACTTAAAATGAACATTGTAATGCAGGATGTTTACTGAGCAGTATTAATAGTTCTACTAATAATAGTTAACACTTCTACTTAATAAACATGTTTGAGTTCTTCTTCTTCTTCTCAAACCAACATTCCCAGTCAGAGAAAGGCTGTAAAGTAAATCTACCCAGAAAAACAGGTCGGGTTACTGAGCGTGGAATTCACTTAACGGAGGTATTAATTCATGAATAGAGATATTAATCTCCTGCTTTGACAAAACATCACAATTATATGAGAGCATGGATTTAATGAGGGGCAGTAGTTATTATATTTATTATTTTATATATAAACTGTATATATGTCGTTTGTCTTTAAACACAGTTTGTAAAGTTCTGTGTAGATGAAGGATTGTCTTCATCATTAATATCGTTATTAAATTGAGATGTAACTGTTGCTGCACTGTGAGCACAAGTGAAGTAGTGAGATGATGCTGAATGCTGTCACAGTGATTTAGTGGCACAAGAAGAGAAAAGTCATCACATCAGAGAGCTGATCCAGTGACGTCGGTTACACATCAATATATATCTGAGCTTTAGCTTTAGCTTTAGCATTAGCCACATTAGCACCCATAAACTGCTTCATACGAGACAAAGACTGTCGCTGTAAAACTCCAGAGTGTTGAACCGAGAAATGTTTCATTTATTGTTCATGAATTCAACTTTTCATTTGAAAGTTTTTTTACATCGTCCTGTTTTCAAATCTTTTATTTTGTTCTTTTACTCAGAAATAAACTCAGAATGGGAGAATTCAGACTTTATAAAGATCTCATGAACACCATGTTATGTTTTTAATGCTGATTCACCGAAACATAATTCTGATGACATCATGTTGAAAATAATGCAGCCTCATCGGTCCGTTGATTCTGTTGAATATATATTTTTAGAGGCTCAGTAAAGAATGTTTACGACAAAAACATCTAATTGTATAAATATTTAATGACAGACAGACATTATGGAAGCCTCGATGTAACGACACTTTGTCTCCCTTCATCTGCACATTAAAGAGAAACAAAGATTAAAGTCTGCAGGTAGAGAGAGTGATGAGTTATTGTTTCATGTGAAACACAGTGAGATGAGATCAGCTGAACCACTGATGTGAAGAGATCATCTTCATCAAAGCAGGAAGTCAATATTAAGTGTTCTCTTTCATTATAATATGTTGTAATATTTGTGTCATTCCAGACTTTCTGGCTGTTATCTCTCAGAGACTCACTGTGAAGTTGTGGCCTCAGCTCTGAAGTCCAACCCCTCCCACCTGAGAGAGCTGGACCTGAGTAACAACAACCTGGAGGATTCAGGAGTGAAGCTGCTGTCTGCTGGACTGGAGAGTCCTCACTGTCGACTGGAGACTCTGAGGTCAGTTCACTGACTCACTGCTACTTTTATAGATCTAATATGTTTATTTAACAATTTAACTTAATTAATGTAAAAAACATAATTTAAATCCATAAAGTAGCAAATACGTTTTTATTCATATTTTCATGTTTCTTGAACTAAATTTAGTCTTCAGTCAAAGAATTGTTTCTGAAAGAAACTGTAGAAAATGTCCACTGTTAGTTGTTAAAGTAAATTAATGTTCATCATTGTGGTCAATGGTCACATCTGTAGACAGAAGATCCTCTGAACTAATATTTGTTTTATATTGAAAACGTTTACTTGATGAATAGAAATATTTCTTGGTTTCTGTTCATTTAAATGTATTTTCACAAATAATGTTTCATCATTGATATTAATCTTTAAGAACACGCACACACACACACACACACACAGATCAGGTCATATTTCTTGAAGCAGCTGTTTAAAGGATCTATATAGTCCTGATCCTCTAGTTCCAGACCTGACTGAGACCAGCAGCATGGTGTTGACCTGTGGTGACATCAACAGGTGTCTGAATGTTGAGGTGACATGTGGATGATGTGTGTAGAAGGCTGACATGATGATGATCCACAATAACACAAAGACAAAGAGAAAAGCTCATCGATGAGGACAGAGTCATGTTGAGCTGCACGTTTAACACATCAACACATCTGATTGGATCATAAATGGATTCTGATCTTCATCATTTATTCTTTATTCAGGTTGAGGGACTGCTGTTTGACAGAGATCAGCTGTTCTTCTCTGGCCTCAGCTCTGAAGTCCAACCCCTCCTCCCATCTGAGAGAACTGGATCTGAGACGCAACGACCTGCAGGATTCAGATGTGGAGCAGCTGTCTGGTCTTGTGGAGAGTCCAGACTGGAGACTCTGAGGTCAGTAGAGGGTTGGACTCAGTCCATGCTGGTTCCAGCAGTACTGAACTAAACACAGATCCAGTATTTCCTGTAAACCTCCAACCTTCTCAGTGAAGCTGTGAGAGGAGAACGCTGACAGGCTTCAGGATTGGACAGAAAGTCAGCCAATCAGATGAGCAGCAGCTTGTTGTGATCGTGTGTTTGAGTTGATGTGAAGACGACTGTTGTTGTGTTCAAGTCTGCAGGAAACACCGCTGTTGATCAGCTGACAGCATCTCCACATGTAGAGAGACAGTGGTCCTCATCCAGCAGTCTGATCTGATCTGTTCTCTCTCTGGAAGATCTCAAAGAGATGAGACGTTCACATGTCAGTGAGACTGTGGTTTTTATCAGCTTTGAACCATCGGTACAGTGAGCAGTGAACACCTCTGTTTCTGCAGTGGTGGTGCGTTCAGGGCCCTGCTCTTTATCTGCACTGTGTACTTGAGTGAAATGTGCAGCGTGAACAGACTTGATGTCCAAAGTGTGTGCAGGTGTGTGAGCTTGGAGCTCAGTGTGTTCACTCCAGTAGGTTGAGATGAGCTGGAAGGACTGAAGTCCTGCTGCTCGTTCTACTGGATGTGCTGCATCACTGACTGACCGCTGATGAAGGGAGTCTCTGCAACACTCTTCATCTCTTCTTCTTCTCTCCTCAGATGGAAGTGATCTCTCTCAGACTGAGTCCACCATCATCTCTGTGATCCTCTGGATCTGATCAGAGGATCATCAGAGGATCTGGACTCCTCACTCCACCTGGACCTGGATTTAGTTCAGTCCTTTGGTTCCTTCATGTGTTCTGACCCTGAAGTGTGTCTCAGATGAGTTGTGTTCATGACAACATGACACAGATGAACACATGAAATGCTGTTCCTGCTCTGCTTCCTGTTGCAGCTCCTCCCTGTGGAACGATGGAGTTCTGCTCTTTATTTACTCGTGTTTCTCAGTAACTGTGGGAGTTGATGTCTCATGTCTGAAGTTACCTTATTACCACCAACACCAGCCTCTTCTCATGTTATAACACTCAGATTAGCTTGTAACAAACAGGAAGAGAAGATAAAACCTGAACCTGAACTCAATAAATGCATCAATATATCTTCATTCTCATGTTTTCATTCCGTCTTCACATCGTGTTCATCGTAGTTTCTTTGTTCTTCAGTGAGATGAAATATAAAGAGATAAATATGATGAGTCGTCATTTTCTCATAGACTTCTATACAACCAGAGGAGTCGCCCCCTGGTGGTCACTGGAGAGAATGCAGCTTTAACACATGAAGCTCTGACTTCTGGTCCAAGGAACTCTTCTTCAAACTTAGTTTTAGTTGAAATGTTTGTCACAGTAACATGTTGTTCTGCTGAATCAGTCAGAAGTCATTTTAATGTCTTTTCATATCAGTGACTCATTCATGTAAACTAATTATTTACAAGATGTTGATAAAACCTTTATTTAACCAGGCCTTCAGAATAAAAGAGTAGCATGTTTTCTAAAAGACATGTCAACATTTAACCTGATTATCATCAGTCTCCTCGAAAGAGTTGTTACATTTTTTAATTTTAAAGTTTAAAATGTTTAATCTGTGTGTGTGTGTGTGTATGTGTGTGTGTGTGTGTTGGAGGGAACCTGAGATGCATTCATTCAAACTGTAAACTAGAGCTGCAAATATCCATCAAATGCACGAATGATTAGTTTGTTAGACTTAAAATATTTTATTTTATACTTTTGAGACTTTACTTCCATGTTTTGATTTGTTTTTACTTTCCAATCTGGTGTGAATATTTTTAAATGTATTAAGATTCATATTTATTTATTCATAAACTACATTCCATTGTTTAAATTAAGGTTTTTTATTTGTTTGTTCCGAAATTAATCAAAATGTTTCTGCTGACTGATCGTCAAAATCCACGGAAAGTGTTGACGTCGGCTGCTGTTTCCCGTCGGACCTCAGACGCAGACGGACCAATAGACGCGGTGCGCTTCTAAAATCACTCCTGAAACTGTGATGAGGTCACGTGTCACTGAGTCACAACTCGTCATGAAGTCTCGAGGGAAGATCATCGACGTCGCGTGTCTCAACCACTTCACCCGTAAGTCGCTTCAGAGCTAACGATGTTAACCGGTTAGCCTTCACCAGACTTCCGCCGGAAACTCACATTTCTCTGCAGAAGAAGAAGTTAAAAACAAAGTCACGAGACATTTGATTCAAACACGTGTGTTAGTGTTGGGACGTGGAGGAGACAGTTCGCTCACTTTAAACCATGAAGTAGTTCTAAAATAAACTTTAAACGTGTTGTTCACCTGCAGTGAATCAGTCCTGAGATGATTATTAACTATTACACACACACACACACACTAAAACTATATATATATATATATATATATATTGTTAATGTTAATCTAATTTCAATTATGGATGATTTTCTCCTTTCTCCATCTCTTCTCGCTACGCATACATACATACATACATACATACAGTCAAAGGAGGAGCTTTTATTCTAGTCGTTCAGAAACACACTGAACCCCTAACGGCTCCCCGGGCGCCCATCAATGGCCGCCCACTGCTCCCATACAGGGATGGGTCAAATGCAGAGACAAATTTCGTGTAAATGTATATGACAATAAAGGTTTATTCTTCTTTCTTCTTCTTGATGTGCAGAGACTGATCTCAGGACAGCAGGAGGCGGTTGCACCTTATTTGAGATGTGCAACGAGGATCTGTGTGAGCTCACACACACATACACACTTCGACAGGAACTCATCTGATTTCTTGTAAATGAAGAGGGGCGGAGCTACAGTGATCATGAGAACAGGGAGGGAACCCTGAAGTGTTCCTCACAAAGTTCAGACTCCATTTTGAGTCACAGAGCAGAAGAGAAGCTGAAGGCTGAGGCAGGGTGAGTGTTACTGCAACATCTGATGCTTTACTGCCACAGTGTGTGAGTCGCTTTCCTCCCTGTGGACCAGAGGACACATGCTAGAGTGTGTGTGTGTGTGTGTGTGTGAGAGAGAGAGAGAGAGAGAGAGAGAGAGAGAGAGAGAGAGAGAGAGAGAGAGAGAGAGAGAGAGAGAGAGAGAGAGAGAGAGAGAGAGAGAGAGAGAGAGAGAGAGAGAGAGAGAGAGAGAGAGAGAGAGAGAGAGAGAGAGAGAGAGAGAGAGAGAGAGAGAGAGAGAGAGAGAGAGAGAGAGAGAGAGAGAGAGAGCTTCTCTCCTGTAAAGTAGACGAGAGCAGCAGCAGCAGACGTTGAACAAACACTGCGGTGAAGCCGGACAGTTTTCATCCGCCTTCAAAGAATAAACAGGAAGTCAAAGGAACAGTTACTTCCTGTTAGATCTGTAGGCTGCTTGTAGTTTGCAGACCTCGGTTGGATTTATCTGAATGTGTGTATCTGCGTTGTGTCCGTCCTGTTTCTAGATTAAACCTTCGTTGCACAACATGAGACTAAAAGACAACATTCAATTAAATATTACAATTACAATATTATATGAAAAGCAACCTCGT
Organism: Lycodopsis pacificus; assembly: GCA_028022725.1. Taxonomy (NCBI): domain Eukaryota; kingdom Metazoa; phylum Chordata; class Actinopteri; order Perciformes; family Zoarcidae; genus Lycodopsis; species Lycodopsis pacificus. The sequence goes on along the minus strand of CM051704.1, from coordinate 21,849,942 downwards.
GAGGTTACCCAGCATGCATTGTGATCGGTTCTGATCAGGACTGACTCGTCTCCAACGAGCCTAACGTTACTGTTTTACTCTCAGCCTGACTTCAGATCAGAAGATGAGCGGTTGTGAGGAGGAAGAGGAGGACAGAGCAGAGTCTCTCGTCTCCGGCTGTCTGTCTATGAAGAGTGATCGCTCCAAAGATGAACCTCCATTCTTCAGTGAAGACCCTGGACCCTCAGACACACAGTAAGAGAACTTCTACTCACTCATTCACAGGAGGCATGTTAGTTGCCTCTCTATGAAGCTTTCTACTAAAATGTACTTGCGACCTACAACATACCAACTTTCTTTGAGGGAAACATGGACATGTCCATATGTCTCCTTTAGGGGACTGCCTGGTGCCCCAAACCACTCGATGTGCACGTGTTTATTCATTTCTTTTTCTTTTTCAAGGCTAAGTAATAAAGTATGACATCTGCTTGTGTCCGGATCAGTTGTGTCGGTTTGTCTCTTCTCCCGATGGTTATGGCTCTAGGAATTATATGTCTGAAGATATTCAACCTTAAAGATAGCTTCCCGCCTACGAAGCTTTCTGGGGATGAAAATGACCGAATTCCCCCGTACAATAAAAAAACTTATGCCATTCTTAAAGTTCTGCCAAATTGAACAAACTTCTTTTGGTGTCAAATAGCACAAACATACATTTTGAACAAAATCTAAATCATCTTGATGTTTGCAGAGTTCAGTCCAGACAGAGAGCAGAGTCTCCAGGATCCATCTGTCTGTCTATGAAGAGTGATCGCTCCAAAGAAGAACCTCCAGACCTCAGTGATGAACCTGGACCCTCAGACACTCAGTAAGAGAACTTCTACTCACTCATTCATAGTCATGTTCACTTCCTGTTCCTCTGACAATGTGTTCTGTAGATTCAGAGGTTTTGAGTTTGAGGTTCTTTCTCTTTTGCCGTGTTCACACCAAACGGGGTGTGGATTTTAAGCGTGAGTAGATTACATACAAAGTCAATGCGTAGACGCGAGTCATTCGAATTCTCCTGAATTCAGTGATGTGCGCAGACTGACCTTGCATCCATGTGGTCATGGTGTACAGCGTTTGAAAAGGGAGGACCTTCAGATACTTGTTCAACTCTTTGAGTCCAGTAAGAACCTGAAAGAGTTTCTCTTCCGCTTGAAGAAACCTGTTAAATAAAACCCATCACTCTGTGGATGCGGGTCGATCACTGTAATGGGCCTTTTGTCCAGGAGTGAGGCTGAGAAAAGAAACTGGGTCTATGACCGAGGACACCGTGGCCCCTGAAGGCCTTGGGGGCCGGCGATGAACCTTTACCCTGTGACATGGTGTTTGAAACCCATGCATCATTGAAATGGTAGTTCAAGTACTGCAGTGAAAATCTGCATGTGGACCAGACCATGTTCTCCTGCGTCACGCATGGAGGCCCGGGTCCTTCATCCCTGTCACGGTGAGCTGATGCTCTTGGGTCTGCTCAGCAGCACTTTAGCTCCTCCAAAGAAAGTAGGTGAGGATGGAACTTCAGAAGGCGGGGCTGCAGGAGCTCACTAAAGGTATAAGTGTTTCCCACAAGGTGAGTCTCTGGTGCGTCATCCAGCCGAACCTCAGCCAGAGCTGCACGCAGTGTTGTGCGTAGTGGGCAGAGCTCTTTCCTCAGCTTCGCCTGCTTCTGCGTCTCTCCAGCTGTTTGTGGGAATCAGAGCTTCTATGAGCAGACCCAGAAGGAGGAAGGTCTTCTCCACCTGACACAGTCTCTCCTCCCTCTCAGAGCAGTAAATGCTGCAGGTAATGGGTCAGACTGGGCCTTTCTAAGGGGCACTTGGGGCTCATCTCGTGGTCATCCTCAACCTGAAGTTGAGCTCCACAAGAGGAACACCAGCATTGCTTCAAAAGGGTAATAAAGGGTCCAGCTCGGAAATCTGAGAGAGAACTGTGACCAGACCACTAATCAGAACATCGAGCAGATCTTAACACAACTGCAACCAGGCAAACAAACGGCTAGCTAGTCAGGCTAATCCAACCGAGCCTGCTCACCTGAGTGTCAGTGCAGCCAGGTGATCTAAGAGGGAACTGTGGCTCACAGAACACGACCAGAACCTCCAGACATGATCAGCTCTCTAATGGAGGACCTTTACTGTGAAGGAGCTGCAGGAAGTGTTGAGTTCGTTCTAAACAAACTACAGACAGATCACTCAATGTTTCATCAGACAGCCTGAGAGGAAAAGCAGCTGATTAGAGTTGATGAAAGCAGGAGAGTTGAAATCAAAGAACATTTTCATTACAGACTGAACGCTGAATTCAAAGAGGAAAGTAAGACTTTAACTGTTCTCTGTGAACATCTGAGCTTCTACACACTTTAGTCCACATCTGGATGTTTAACAACCAACAAACCATTCTAGTTCTAAAGAAATGTCTTTACAGGAAGAGGAGGAGTCATGATTGTGAGGAGGAGCTGAAGTCCAGAACCAGAACCAGAGCTGGACTGCAGACAGCCAGTGAGACCAGAAGAGTCCAAAGTAAGACTGTCCATTTCTCTGCTGATGTCTTCATGTCTGTGTTGGGAAATTAAGGAGCGTGTTTGGTTATCAGCAAATATGAAACTAAACAATGAACATCAATAAGTTAATTAGTAATTACTAATAAGAACGGGGCACCACCCTGCGGACAACCAATAACCAAACTGTAAACTTAGTCTCATAATTAGTGTTCACTCACGATATTAACAGTCTGAATACTATTACACGTTTGGACTGAGAGTGAAGGTTTAAGTCAAAACCAACAAACACTATCATACAATTATATGTCTAATACCTAAAGTCAAATTAATAAAATGGGGCAAGTGTGTGTGTGTGTGTGTGTGTGTGTGTGTGTGTGTGGGTGTAAGAGGAGGGAACTACTCACACAGTGGTGGGGGGGGTAATCTAAGCGGGGATTGTGGGCCTACAAACCAAGATGGCGGAGTCTAGAAAACTACGACAAAATGGCTGCGAGGGGCTACGTCTGTAACCACGTGGGATGACGCACAATAGATTACGTAACCTTACGTGTCTGAGATATTCAACCAAAATCAATGAATCTAACTACGAGAGAGAGAGAGACAAAACAGATCTTTATCACTGCGGTGAAATGAGAGTTTGTTTCCTTATCACCCCGAAACTCGGTCGGTGAGACGAGTCGGCCACCGTGGGTTTCGTCTTTAAAGCAGGGGTCACCAACCTTTTTTAAACTGAGAGCTACTTCAAGGGCACAGAGTATACGAAGGGCTACTTGTTTGATACAAACTTCCTGAATAACAAAGTTGCACAGATCACCTTTTAATAATAATGTGTGAAGACACTGTCTGATCACATGTCAATGTTAATTATTCCTCACAATAATTATTAACAACGATTTCGACAACGATGACGGTAAGAAACAGATATATTTAAACATTTATTTCTGTTATTCTGTTTCAACATTTGAAGTCAGAGGTACCACATCTCTGATATTTTAGTAAATATCTTTCTTGACAGTTTTTTATGAATAAGCACATTTGTAGCATTTGGTTCAAAATCGCACCTGTTATATTTTTGTAAAAGTTATCCTTCTAACCTTTTTGTATGAAATCATTAACTGTCATATCTTCAAATCATGTCTCGTTGGTACTAACCACCACTTTTGTAACATTTTTGAACAAATCATGATCAACAAATCAACTCTGTCCCATGTTTATACAAATCATCAGTTATGAATATCCTGTGTTGTTTGGCTTTGGATCAGATGCCATTTATGATCTTCAGGAGTCATCACGTGATCAGAGCCGGGTGCTGCTGCACACAGCGCCTGCTGCTGAATGATGCAGTGGTGATGTAGACATGTTGTGAAGTCTGGGTCACCTTTGCATTGCGCAATGAAGCCTGCATGCCGGCCCGTCATGGCGGGAGCCCCGTCTGTTATTACCGACATCATTTCTAATGGTTCCTTTTTCTCCACGAAGAAACTAGTATCTTCGGGCGCCCGCGTTCAGACCTCTAGTCTGGGCCTTTTCAGTCGGATTGCGTTGCCTCGCCTCTACCCCGCCCCCCCTGAGTTGTTGCCACGCGGCCTGTTCGAGGATTTACGGACCTGATGACGGGCTGCGCTCGCGGCACGCGTCCGGCGCCAACGGGAAGCGCCGCCATTCAGAACCTGAAAACCCAGAGCGGTGCGGCGGCCTCGTCCTGGCTGTCCGTCGTGCGCCTCCGGGTACCCAACTCTCTTATGACAAGACATATTGTCATTTTAAAATCTACACTCATGCGTTTTTAATTAAAAAAGAACAGCAACTCCAATTTTAGACGGAGCTCCATGGTCACTAGTGCTATTTTTAGAACATTGACGGAGCCGCGGTGTGTTTCAAAGAGCAGATCAGGAAGTAAAGTGATCTTTCAAAATAAAACAGGAAACCGACCATGTAGAATCCCAGCACCGTGACAGAGACGGTCTCCTCCCTCAAACCAAAGCCACGTCTGTAGCTACACTGACTGGACCAACAGTGTCTGTGCTGGTGTCTCTGTGTTCACATCTCACTACTCTAGTAGCTTCTAACTGAATCTCACTGACAGCTACTTTCACTCACGAGTCCCCGTTTGTAGGTTCAGATATCAGCTGATGTTATTGTTTCCTGATTGTTTGAGTCAAATCAATATCATATCTTCTTCATATGTTCTCTCTGGTTTCTCTGTTTCAGGAGACGGTGGTCTGCAGGAGGTTTTAGAGGAACATAAGATCAGTCTGAAGGAGAGATGTGAACGTGTGACTGAAGGAAGTGAGGAAACAGGAAGTGGAACCCTCCTCAACAGGATCTACACTGAGCTGTACATCACAGAGGGACCGAGTGAAGAGGTGAACACCCAACATGAGGTGAGGCAGCTTGAGTCCGCTTCCAAGAAGAAGAGCCTCCATGACGCTCCGATCAAGTGCCACGACATCTTTAAAGCCTCCGCTGACCAACAGAGACGCATCAGAGTCGTTCTGACCAACGGCGTCGGCGGCGTTGGAAAAACCTTCTCGGTGCAGAAGTTCACTCTGGACTGGGCCAAGGGTTTGGAGAACCAAGATGTCAGTCTGGTGGTTCTGCTGTCGTTCAGGGAGCTGAACTTGATCAAAGATGAGCAGTACAGTCTTCTCCAGCTGATCCATGTTTTCCATCCAACATTACAGAAGGTCCCAGCAGAGAAGCTCTCTGTCTGTAGAGTTGTGTTCATCTTTGATGGTCTGGATGAAACCAGACTTTCACTGGATTTCATCACCAATGAGGTCGTGTCTGATGTCACACAGAAGGCGTCGGTCAACGTGCTGCTGACGAACCTCATCGAGGGGAACCTGCTTCCCTCGGCTCTCGTCTGGATAACTTCCAGACCTGCAGCAGCCAATCAGATCCCTTGTAGACGTGTTGACAGGGTAACAGAAGTACGAGGCTTCACCGACCCCCAGAAGGACGAGTACTTCAGGAGGAGGTTCAGTGATGAAGCGCTGTCCAGCAGCATCATCTCACACATCAAGACATCCAGGAGCCTCCACATCATGTGTCTGATCCCAGTCTTCTGCTGGATCACTGCTACAGTTCTGGACCACATGTGGACTACAGACCAGAGAGGAGAGCTGCCCAAGACCCTGACTGACATGTACTCTCACTTCCTGCTGGTCCAGACAAAGAGGAAGAAGCAGAAGTACCATGAGGGACACGAGACGAGTCCTCAGGAGCTGACGGAGGCTGACGGGGAAGTCCTTCTGAAGCTGGGGAGGCTGGCGTTTGAACATCTGGAGAAAGGAAACATCATGTTCTACCAAGAAGACCTGGAGCAGTGTGGTCTTGATGTCACGGAGGCCTCGGTGTTCTCAGGAGTTTGTACAGAGATCTTCAAAAGAGAGAGCGTGATCTTCCAGAAATCAGTCTACTGCTTTGTTCATCTGAGTGTTCAAGAGTTTCTGGCTGCAGTCTACATGTTCCACTGTTTCACAACCAGGAAGACAAAGGTACTGAAGGACTTCATGGGAGTAGACTACAAGTATTCATCCCTGGATGACTTCCTGAAGAGAGCCATGGAGAAATCCCTGAAAAGTCTAAATGGCCACCTGGACCTGTTTGTCCGCTTCCTTCATGGCCTCTCTCTGGAGTCCAACCAGAGACGCTTAGGAGGCCTGCTGGGTCAGACAGACAACCGTCCAGAAACCATCCAGAGAGCCATCAAGAACCTGAAGAAGATGAACAGTGATAAGATCTCTCCTGACAGAAGCATCAACATCTTCCACTGTCTGATGGAGATGAACGAGCTCTCAGTACATCAGGAGATCCAAGAGTTCCTGAAGTCAGAGAACAGATCAGAGAAGAAACTCTCAGAGATCCACTGCTCAGCTCTGGCCTACATGCTGCAGATGTCAGAGGAGGTTCTGGATGAGTTGCACCTGAACAAGTACAACACATCACTGGAGGGACGACGGAGACTGATTCCAGCTGTGAGGAACTGCAGAAAGGCTCAGTAAGTCCAGATGTGATGAACTTCATGAGTCAGTGTAGATCAGTAGTTCAGTTCTTCTAATACAGACACTATGAAATCCATGTTCTTAACATAGAGGTCCAGTTGTTTCATACTAAATCATAGTTCAGTGATATTTCATCACAGATGTTCTTGATGTTTCTAATGCTGCGAGTGAAAACATGCTTCAGTTTCAGACCAAGGCAGCGTCTCACTAACTAGAAAAGACATGAAAATGAAAACATAAGTAATCACAGATAACTGCCAATAAACAGAAAACAAACCCAAAAGATTCTACTTCAACCCACCGACTGTTCAGCAACCCAGCCACCCCCACTAGTAGCACAAGAAGAGAAAAGTCATCACATCAGAGAACTGATTCAGTGATGTCAGTTACACATCAATATATATGAGGATTAGCATCCATAAACTGCTGCTCATACGAGACAAAGACTGTCGCTGTAAAACTCCAGTGTTGAACCGAGAAATGTTTCATTTTATTGTTCATGAATTCAACTTTTCGTTTAAAGTTTTTTTTTTTTTTTTTACATCGTCCTGTTTTTAAATCTTTTAATTTGTTCTTTTGCTGAGAAATAAACTCAGAATGGTAGAATTCAGACTTTTATAAAGATTTTATGAACACCATGTTATGTTTTTAATGCTGATTCACTGAAACATTTCTGTTGGAATAATGTTGAAAATAATTTAGTTGAAAATAATGCAGCCTCATTGGTCCGTTAATTGTGTTGAGTATATATATATATATATATATTTTTTTTTTAGAGGCTCAGTAAAGAATGTTTACGACAAAAAAATCAAATTCTATGAATATTTAATCATATACATTATGGAAGCCTCAATGTAACGACACTTTGTCTCCCTTCATCTGCACATTAAAGAGAAACAAAGATTAAAGTCTGCAGGTAGAGAGAGTGATGAGTTATTGTTTCATGTGAAACACAGTGAGATGAGATCAGCTGAACCACTGATGTGAAGAGATCATCTTCATCAAAGCAGGAAGTCAATATTAAGTGTTCTCTTTCATAATAATATTTTGTAATATTTGTGTCATTCCAGACTTACTTACTGTTATCTCTCAGAGACTCACTATGAAGTTGTGGCCTCAGCTCTGAAGTCCAACCCCTCCCACCTGAGAGAGCTGGACCTGAGTATCAACTACACCCTGAAGGATTCAGGAGTGAAGCTGCTGTCTGCTGGACTGGAGAGTCCACACTGTCGACTGGAGACTCTGAGGTCAGTTCACTGACTCTCTGCTACATTTACAGATCTAATATATTTATCTAACAATTTAACTTAATTATTGTAAAAAAACACAACTTAAATCCATAATGTAACAAATGCGTTTCTTGAACTAAATAAATTCTTCAGTCAAAACAGAATTGTCTCTTAAAGAAACTGTAGTAAATGTCCACTGTTAGTCGTTAAAGTAAATTAATGTTCATAATTTTTGGTCAATGGTCACATCTGTAGACAGAAGATCCTCTGAACTAATATTTGTTTTATATTGAAAACGTTTATTTGATGAAGTAGAAATATTTCTTGGTTTATGTCTTTTCACAAATAATGTTTCATCATTGATATTAATCTTTAAGAACACGCACACACACACACACACACACAGATCAGGTCATATTTCTTGAAGCAGCTGTTTAAAGGATCTATATAGTCCTGATCCTCTAGTTCCAGACCTGACTGAGACCAGCAGCATGGTGTTGACCTGTGGTGACATCAACAGGTGTCTGAATGTTGAGGTGACATGTGGATGATGTGTGTAGAAGGCTGACATGATGATGATCCACAATAACACAAAGACAAAGAGAAAAGCTCATCGATGAGGACAGAGTCATGTTGAGCTGCACGTTTAACACATCAACACATCTGATTGGATCATAAATGGATTCTGATCTTCATCATTTATTCTTTATTCAGGTTGAGGAGCTGCAGTTTGTCAAAGATCAGCTGTTCTTCTCTGGCCTCAGCTCTGAAGTCCAACCCCTCCTCCCATCTGAGACAACTGGATCTGAGAGACAACGGCCTGAAGGCTTCAGATGTGGAGCAGCTGTCTGGTCTTGTGGAGAGTCCAGACTGTAGACTGGAGACTCTGAGGTCAGTAGAGGGTTGGACTCAGTCCATGCTGGTTCCAGCAGTACTGAACTAAACACAGATCCAGTATTTCCTGTAAACCTCCAACCTGCTCAGTGAAGCTGTGAGAGGAGAACGCTGACGGGCTTCAGGATTGGACAGAAAGTCAGCCAATCAGATGAGCAGCAGCTTGTTGTGATCGTGTGTTTGAGTTGATGTGAAGACGACTGTTGTTGTGTTCAAGTCTGCAGGAAACACCGCTGTTGATCAGCTGACAGCATCTCCACATGTAGAGAGACAGTGGTCCTCATCCAGCAGTCTGATCTGATCTGTTTTCTCTCTGGAAGATCTCAAAGAGATGAGACGTTCACATGTCAGTGAGACTGTGGTTTTTATCAGCTTTGAACCATCGGTACAGTGAGCAGTGAACACCTCTCTGTTTCTGCAGTGGTGGTGCGTTCAGGGCCCTGCTCTTTATCTGCACTGTGTACTTGAGTGAAATGTGCAGCGTGAACAGACTTGATGTCCAAAGTGTGTGCAGGTGTGTGAGCTTGGAGCTCAGTGTGTTCACTCCAGTAGGTTGAGATGAGCTGGAAGGACTGAAGTCCTGCTGCTCGTTCTACTGGATGTGCTGCATCACTGACTGACCGCTGATGAAGGGAGTCTCTGCAACACTCTTCATCTCTTCTTCTTCTCTCCTCAGATGGAAGTGATCTCTCTCAGACTGAGTCCACCATCATCTCTGTGATCCTCTGGATCTGATCAGAGGATCATCAGAGGATCTGGACTCCTCACTCCACCTGGACCTGGATTTAGTTCAGTCCTTTGGTTCCTTCATGTGTTCTGACCCTGAAGTGTGTCTCAGATGAGTTGTGTTCATGACAACATGACACAGATGAACAGTTGATTGCCTCCACACGGCTCTCAGCTAATGTGACCAAAGCTGTGATGAGAAGACACACAGAGGGAGAGAGACTTGATTCTCTGCTCAGGTAGACGTTACTCCTCCAGACCTTTAGGTAGATGACGTCTCATCAGTGCTGCATTATATTTCTGTCAACGTTATTCTGTGTTTAAGCTCTTATTTATATCAATCAAAGCATCAACACTTAATAAAGTTCTAGAATATGATTCTTCTACATGATAAAGGAAATGAGAGGGATGAGATTGTAAGTGAAGTGTTTTCTTGTTCTGTAATGAACTAAACGGATTAAAAGCGATGTTGAAATCATTGCATGTGTTTGTCCACTGATGTGGTGCAGAGGACTCTACAGACCTGCTCAGTCAGTCCGCTGCTCACTAACAACCTTTAAAAGCACATTTAGATCAATGAATCCGTTTATTATCAACATGAACTGAAGTCTGATTCATCTCCAGAGACACCGTTTCATAGATCAATAACGGTGACGTGATTATGAAAAATGAAACGGTGAAATGTTCCACTGCTGCTTTACAGTTACACTTTCACATCTCATGTGTAGTGATGCAAATATGACATTTAGATGATCAAGTATTTAAATGTGAATAAAAAATCGTACAACTGCAGGTTTAGAAGAAACTATTAACCAACTGTGTTTCTGTTCGGATGCGACGCACATTTTTGTTGACGAAATGTAAAAACTGTTTTATTTCCAGTGACGCAGTATCACCTCAAACTCCAAGATAAGAGGTGTTCCCTTTGAAAGATTGTCCACTGGGCAAGAAATAAAAATAACCGTTATTTATTTCCATGTTTTTGGTTAAAGCCTGAGACATGTCCACATTACTCCGTTTCCATCTGAAAACTCATGTTTTGCTACGTTTACACTGAGCGCCAACACTACGCCGGGCACTGAAAACGACGGAGTCACCTCTTCGTGTGGACGATCGTAAACGCATAAGTTTAGAAACGATGACGTAGACGCCCACGTTCACTACTTGATTGGTTCTTAGCAGTCATGACGTGTCCTTCCCTGATTCGTCACACTCGTATCACGTGACCCTTACCCGGAAAATCATAAACAACATCCGTCTTGATTATCGATCGACTACCAGGTTAATTCAACATGGACGACTGATTGCAGGTGTTGCTGACCTTGTTGTCTTTACTAGCAGCTGTTGTTCAGGTAAAGTCTGCATTATTACGGAGGAAGCAGCTGTTAGTGGAGCGATTAGTGAGCGGCGTGACCAGCGGAGGTATCAGACCTACGGAGTGGACGTCTGAAGTCACGGTTAGCGGCTTTGAGGAGGACTTTCCTTTTCTTATTATTGCTCTTTTTGTTCGGCACATCTATTGTTTAGTCCACACACATAAACTATAAAGGAACAAAAGAGTAAATGCTCTCCAGTAGAACAGACACTTCAGCCACCAGCAGAGCTACGAGTGAGAACAGACTACAACGAAACCAAGGGAACGAGTGAGAGACGTGTGTTGACCACATTTATTGATCCACACTGAAAAAAATGATTCGGCCCCCAAGTAAATGTTACATGTCTTAATCTAGTTTATTTCATCAATTTTAATGTGTAATTGAATCCTACGTATCTTATTTAATTAATCTCAAAATGTACTGCGCTCCTTTATAATGAGTTATGAAGATTTTGTGGAGTCTTAGAACAAAGGATGAGAGGCTGCAGGCCGCAGGAACTTTTCTGCTGCGAGCTTCTTACTGCGCACGTGCACCAGAAAAATGAGCTGGATCCGGTTCAAAACAATATTTTATGTACTACACAAGGCTAACACGTACAAACTGAATGAACTATCAACAGTAATGTTCTCGAGAGCAGAGACCACATATACGCATCACCTCACAGTCCGACCCAGGCCAGTTAGCTGAAAAAGTGATCTGCAGTGATCCGAGGAAAACTCCCTAAAACATTGTCTTTAAATCCCCTGAGAGTCGGAAAGTGTCCGAAACTGTCCCAAAACGTCTGAATGATCCTCCGTGTCAATCAGTGATTGGCTCCATTTGAATTCTGTCCCCTCCCAATATCGATCCTTTATGGCAAACATCCTGAACTCCTCTCTGTGACCTGCTGGTCAGTTGTCCACCCCATCCTCCATCGATGAGGTCACCTCTGCTCTCTGCTGCACCTCTGTAAAGCCTCACTCAAAATGATCCCTTTCTGACCCTCAAGACTACTCATACAGTGTTTAAATACCTTTAGTGACTATACTTCTATGGTATAATACATTCAATGAGTAAAATACTGTAACATATAATATCCTCTATAAGTAAGAATATTGTAAACATAGAATACATTCCATATGTAAATATTTTGTGACTTTTTAACGTATTTTGACATTCTTATTATTGTGACCCTTCTACTCACCACTTGGGGTGTTATTAATCCGACTAATAATGTTTCTAATACTGAACTCCTTCACAATATCCACCATGTGCATACATGTCATCAAAGACGGTGGAGAAGCTGGACGCTATGATGACAGTGACATGAATGCTGAAGGAGTAATCATTGTGGACAACATTGGATCCGTAGCCCGAGCTCCTGACAATGAGGCCAGGAGTCACCTGTGCACTGAACACGTGAGTTCATCCAGAAAGTGCTCTTGCTTTCCCTCAAAGTACTTTGACCAAAGAGCAAAGTCAGTGCTGGACTGGTGGATTTCTTCAGCCGTTCATGTGAACTCTGTTAAGCTGCATTATTCTCTCTGGTTTGGAGGTGACTGAGAACATTTACTATAATGTCAAATGCAGCTTAAGAAGATGTTGCAAGCTGAAAGACATGTGTTGGACTGTTGTATTGACACTAGTGTGAACCCTGGACACGGGGGCTTGTTTTAGTGAGACATTGGGTATTCTATTCACTCAATGCATCCTTTTGATGTACGTGTTCGCTGCCTGGCAGCTATGGTACTGGTGCGTTGGGGGGTGTTGTTAGCAATGGCACTGCTATAAGTAAATGTCCTGCATTCAAAGTCTGAAGTAAAAGTGTTGTCAGCAAGTATTCTCATCAAAATGTACTTTTACATTTACTGCACAATCAAAAGTATTGTGTAGTACCTTGCACATGTTTAACATACCAACATGAATATATGAACCTGTGTATTATTTGAATAACTTAGTATTGAATGCACAACAAAGAGGTATGTTTATACACGGCACTAGGCCCAGTTTATTATAAAACACAATTTAAAACAATATATAGTCGGGGGTCCCTGCTCCAGCTTTATCAGTTTGGGGTCCTTGGCCTGAAAAAACGTTGAAGACCCCTGGTCTAGAGGGTCAGAGGGTCAGGACCCAGGGGGGCTCCTGAGGGTCTAGAGCAGGGGTCCCAAACTCCCGGATCCGGCCCGCCACGTCATTTTATGTGGCCCGCAAATCCGCCAGCAAAACAAAACAAAAAGTAAACATTTTTTTTTTTTTTTTTAAAGTTAGACTTGATAATAAAAATATCCCCATAGTCGAAATGATGAGATAGAAAGTTGAAGTTATGAGATAGAAAGTCATAATGATGAGATACTTAAACACAGAAGCAGCTCTTTGGCTGGTTACTGTACATGTGACATGTAAATGTATTGTGAGTACATTGAAGACTTTAAACGTGTCTTTAAAACATGAAATACTTCATGATTGTGCAAACGCACCCTTGAAAGGATTCTAAGCTTTGAACAAAGTTATTGTAATAACTTGTGTTTGATATTTGTCTTTGATATTTTCTTTAATAGTTTCACAGAGTAATGTGGGTTTATTAACCCTCAATTAAAAGGATTTGAGTTATAATAACAGAAATGTGCTTAAATATATGTTTACATTTATATAACTGCATGTACAATATTTTTACACTTGAATAAACAATAATCAAATGCAGAGAGTTATTTCCCAATATGTTACGAGTAGTTACATTTACACAGTCTTACAGTTATAACCGGCGACCGTGATGCTGATGTGGCCCGGAGTGAAGATGAGTTTGAGACCCCTGGTCTAGAGGGTCAGGACCCATACCTGGGGGTCTCCTGAGGGTCTAGAGGGTCAGGACCCAGACATGGGGGTCTCCTGAGGGACTCTAGAGGGTCAGGACCCAGACCTGGGGGTCTCCTGAGGGTCTAGAGGGTCAGGACCCAGACCTGGGGGTCTCCTGAGGGTCTAGAGGGTCAGGACCCAGACTTGGGGGTCTCCTGAGGGTCTAGAGGGTCAGGACCCAGACTTGGGGGTCTCCTGAGGGTCAAGAGGGTCAGATGGAAGGTGGTTCACCTTAACCCACGTCCTCCTGTCACACAGAAAGCTCCAGATCCAGAGCAATAAGAAGCAGCTGATGTTCAGCTGTGTTGTTGTTGTCTGTCAAGTGTTGTCTAGTCTGGAACAGAAACCTTCACACAGAAAGCTCTTATAGATTCATGTTCACGAGTTCAACATGAAGATAATGCAGCAACATTTGACCAGAACTCATTTTAATTCAACGTGTTGAAGCCGAGAGACGCTCACCAACACATCATCATACAAAGAGGATCTGTGTGAGCTGGTCCTTGAGCATCTCCGCCCCCTGGTGAGCTCATCTTTGGACGCACTCCAG